>RJWM01002795.1:0-122788 GCA_004363535.1 Dasyprocta punctata
CAGGTGAAACATTCATTGATTTGAGTTCTAGTCATCAAGGTCTAGAAAAAGCATTTCAGGATTTTGACTTTAAAAATGCTGATAAATGGTATAAAACAAAAAGTTCCCCTGGGGGCCCTAGCCCTGCTTCATTTGGTGTGATGGGGGGTGGGGCTTGCAGGGACCTACTCTACAGAGTTGGTGCTTGGCTGTCACTGCAGGCAGCAATGGACAGACAGAGGGACCAAAGCTCAAATGGTCCTGCCCCCTGCATGGTTGAACAAGCCTTTTGATGTCTGGTCCACCAGTGGTGCCACAGCACAGGGCCTGGGGCCGGGGAGGTGGGAAACGGCTCTGGTGCATCCTGGCCACCTCGGTATTTTGCCATCACCTGTGCACACACGTATTGCACTGAAAGTTTACACAATGTTGGCACCACCTGCGCTTGGACCTCCAACAACAGTGGGACGTCCAACAACAGCGGGACCTCCAGGGGTCAGAGCAGAAGTACAACTCTGCCTTGCAGAGTGTGGGGTCAACTGGTAGCAACAATAACTGTGCATCCCCGTGGCAGTCCAGGGTTTCAGTACCATCCTATAAGCCCCAAAGCCTGTCTGCACACTGTTAGGGTTTTTTTTTTTTTTGGCACTGTAGAGAAACAAAAAGTAAAAAAAGAATGCATTTATTGAGGATGTGGGAAGGAGCACACAACTTGTGGTGGTTGGGCTAACTGCTTCAACCAGATACAGAGAGGCAGAGCGTTATATGGCCTCTGGTTGGAAGTGGTGCATGGGGCGGGCATTCATGATGTGTGAGGAACTGATTGGAAGTTGCAATTTGGGCCAAAGGAGAAGAAGGAGAAAGTGGCTGTCAGGGTAAACATTCCTGCTTTGTCCTTCCACAATGTTAAACCACCACCATAATGTCCTATAATTTATTGTAGGGCAAAACCCTTTCATCCCCATCTTTCTATTGTTAGGAAAAGGTGAAGACTCTCTCTTACTACTTTCTGCTGGACAGGGGCATCATGTTGGGGTTTAGGGGTGTTGATGGGATGATGGTTGATGCTTATGTAGAAGCTGGTACCAGGTGTTTCAGCCAGGACAAGGAGTATATCATTGGTGAATGCTCACATCCTAGATTGGAGAAATAAAAAGACAAGTGCTATGAGGAGGGAGGTCACTGTCATAATTAAAGGACCCAGGGGAAGTAGAAGGAAATGTGCCCTTGATCCGAATGTGTCATGCCATCAGGGTCATGATGAAAAAGAATCTGAAAAATTAGCATGGAGTTGTGAGGGGTGAAGTTACAGGAAGCAATTATTTCCCCATCTGAAAGGATAAAAGTAAAAGTGTAGGTAGGACTTGTTCTTGGTTCAGGGGTTTAGCTGGAGAGAATGGGGAGTATGATAA
Organism: Dasyprocta punctata; assembly: GCA_004363535.1. NCBI lineage: Eukaryota > Metazoa > Chordata > Mammalia > Rodentia > Dasyproctidae > Dasyprocta > Dasyprocta punctata. The sequence goes on from RJWM01002795.1 coordinate 1,392, forward strand.
ATGTAAGGCCTGACAGTTAAATCATGTTTGGGAAATTACAGACTAGGCTAGGGAGGGCTGTGGCTATGTCCAGAGGGGGTCTCATGTTTAACTAAACAGCTGAGGGTGGAGAGAACTAAGATAGTTGTTACATATAATAGTGTGAAAACAATTTTACATATAATGTGGGAGTCTTTAGGAAAGACTGCCCAGAGTCCTTCAACAAAAAGAATAACTAATAGAAGGTAAGGGATCAGGAAACAAATAGGATAACAAAACATGACTTAGTCTGAACATTGTGGTTGTGGTGAGACAGAGATGGGTGGGAGATAGGAGATGTGATAACCATTCAGCATGTTTGGAGTCAGGGGAGTTTGGGTTAGGAGGGCACCGCTTAGCTTGAGTGACGTGGAACCAGGATGACAGTTCAGCGACCTTGACCACCGTTGGAGTTGTGAGGAAGACCAGGCCACTGCACTTTGGTTGCAGTCCTGTGGATTTAGAAGATTTAAGATAAATTAGATTTCCTGGGGGATATGGGAGGATCTGGTTTGGTCCTATCAAAGGTTTGGGGAAGACAGAGATCGGCATGTTGTCATAACAAGTGTCAGTGGAAGGAGAGGATTGGGATGTAGTCAGCAAGAGAAGGGTGACTTTGGGAGGTAGGAAGCTTGTGGAATAGGAATGGTTAGCCATACATGAGGGCTTAGAAAAGTAGGAGCCCAGGGAAGTGCTCTGAACTTGGCTAAAGAAATGAGGACTATCTCTGAACCCTTGAGGGAGCACTGTCTAGATAAGTTGTTGAGACCTAAGTGTATCTCGGTCAGTCCAAGTAAACACAAAGAAATCCTGACAATCAGGGTCCAGGGGGATGATAAAAAGCGTCTTTAAGGTTTAGGATTGTGAAGTGAGTGGTGGAGGGAGGAATATGAGACAGCATAGTATAAGGATTTGGCACCACTGGGTAAATTGGGGTAACAGCGTCATTGATTATCCTAAGGTCTTGCACCAAACGACAGAATCAGTCAGGCTTGAGTAATTGGAGAATGGGTGTATTGTAGGGTGAATGTGTAGGTTTGAGAAAACCATTGTCTAAAAGACACTTGATTATAGGTTTGAGTCCCTGTAAATGTTTGGGATCTATGGGATATTGGGGAACACAAGGAAAAATTGAAAGATCTCTGAGGTGAATTAAAACAGGTATAGCAAGGGTAGCACAGGTGGGGTTAGAGGTGTCCCAAACTATGGGATCAACAAGGGAAGAAGGGAGAAGAGGGGATGTGTTTGTGGTGCACTGTGATGGCATTGGGAGGATGAGAGCTGTGGGGAGGGAGAAGGTAAAGGAGAAGTTAAGCTTTTGGAGGAGATCCCTACCTAAAAGTGATGTGGGACTTGTTGGTATTACCAGAGAACTATGGGTGAAGAAGAGAGTTTGAAAACTGCTTGGAATGGGCCCTGTTTGAACAGGCTGTGTAGGTTGGCCGTCAACACCCATTACAGAGACTGATGATTTAATATAATGGCCTAAAAACTCAGGAAGAGTATTATATAAGGCCTCGGTGTCTACAAGTACAGAGAGTGTCTTACCTGAGACCTCTAGTGAGACTCGGAACTCATAGAAGAATATCTTAATGGGGCCTGAGGGTCCCAAGCACCATCAGTCTTCAGCAGCAAGTCCAAGTAGATCAGCCAGTGATGAATCCGGTGGTGATGAGATCTCCTGTGTGAGCAAGGAGTTACAGGATGGCTTATCTGCTCTCTGGTGGCTAGGACAGTTGCTCTTCCAATGGCCTTTGAGATTGCAGAGGGAGCAGGGCCCCAGAGGAACTTTTGGACTGGGGCATTCTCTTGCCCAGTGTCCTTCCTTGTCACACTTCAAGCATGGTCTGGGGTGGGGGATCAGGGCTTGGGCAGCTCCTTCTTGTTTTGGTTTACCTATCTTGGGAGCCCCAAGTGTCACTGCTAAAATATCAGATTGATATTTAGCAAGTTTCCTTTTGAGTTTTGTCTCTGTTGTTGAAAACACAAAGAGCCATGTTAAGAAGGTCTACCTGGGTAGTTTAAGGGCCAAGTTCAGCCTTTTGTTTTGGGATCTGGCCTACAGCAGGAGTTATCTGTCTCCTCTAAGGTCACAAGACATCTGGTCCCCTGTGCTGGCTCCTTTGAGGGCCCAGCCCTGTCCGACTGCCTATAATATTTTTAACTGACTCAGTTCCCTGTAACATTTTTTTTTCTCTGAAGAAGTATCTCGAACTGCCATGAAGGGTAATGGGCAATGACCAATCTGGCTTCTTCAGGGTGAAGGGAGTTGTAGTTGTCAAACGGCACTCAGGGATACTCTGTAGAGCTTTTAACTAATGGCGCTCAGTAGATTCCAGTCATTTTCATCTTGGGTAGGTGTACAGCTTTAAGTCTAGAGAAAACAAAGGCAAAGAATCAATTAAGTATGCATGAGCCAAATAATAGAATCAACAGGATAATTATGAGTACAGTTTTAGTAGTGGCTTCCCATAAGTAGGATAAGGATAATGTCCAGGGAATTTTAGGAAGTGTCACGTCATTGATTTGTCACACACACATTTAGTTCTTACAATCGCGTAAGTACCTCTTGTGCTGTTAGAATGTCTAATGCCATCTGCTTTTGGAGGATGGCCCGTTTTATTAATTTTACCTTTTTTATTTAGGGGAGAGACCAGCTGTGTTGTCATTTAAGGCCTGTTGAGTATAGTTAAGTATGACATCAATATATATCATATAAGCTTTTTCTGGACAAGATCTGGTGGATCCTAGTAAAAAGAATCTAAAAGAAATTTAGCATATTTGTTATTATTTTTATCTGTATGATGTCTTGGGGTTTGGCACCTTCTACGCAGGAACAAACTAATCAAATCTTGTATAATCAAAGCATGAGAAGTAGGACTGCGAGTTAAGTTTAGAAACTGTTTCTAAGTTAAGCAACTGTAAGCCGGGCGTGGTGGCGCACGCCTTTAATCCCAGCACTCGGGAGGCTGAGGTAGGCGGAGCGTTGTGGGTTCGAGGCCGGCTTGGGCTACAACGCGAGCACAGGGCCGGCCTGAGCTACATAGTGCGACCCTGCCTCAAAAAAACCCGGGCGGGGAGTTTGGCTCAGTGCCTTAAGCGCCTGCCCTGGCAGGCGCGAGGTTGTGAGTTCAATCTCCAGTGCCGCAAAAAAAAAAAAATAAATAAATAAAATAAAATAAGTTAAGCAACTGTAACCCATTTGCTCTTAGGTCCTTTTGTTGATGGAGTCTAACATTTTGTGAACATAAAAATTATCATTTGACTGGTAATCTCGTGTTGGTTCCTGGCTAGAGCACAAGAAAAAGGCAGATGTCTGGATCTGAAAGAAAAGGTTTATTATCATGAACAATCCCAATTTTATATTTGAAGGCATGAATATACCATAAGATCAGCAATAATGAATTGCCTTAGCCATATGAAACCTTTGTAGCAGCATCAAGAACCTTAGTATATTTTTATAACTTTAGTTGAGGTGTCTCTCATAAGGCTATGAAGATTATGGGGGCCTCCAATTAATGAATAAGAACTGGTTAACGTTACTAGGTGGCTATTTTCTTATTCATCAATTGAAGCCCTGTGTGATCTCTTTTTACCCCAAGGGATTTTGTTTAACCAATTTTAGCATCATTTTGACCAGCTGGCAACCCAGAGAGAAGCATGCTATTTAAATCTACAACCCAAATAAACCTTGAGTAAATGATCTGAAAATGTAAAAAAAAATGGAAAGAGAAAAGATTGTTGAGCTCAAATAAAAAGAACAGCTGTTTGTGGATATGACATACAAAGCAACATATATAGACAATCTGTACAGATTGGCCATAGAACCATACACAATTAACAGACAAACATCTTAAACAATTAGAGTGCACTCAAATATATTTGGCCAATTTAAGCTATAATTTACATGTGTAAGTAAAAATAGACTAGTGAGAACCTTTTTGTAGGTCAATTAACTTCCTTGTCACACTTGAAGCATGGTCTGGGCTTCAATAAGAATAGCAGAAAAGGAACCTAATTTTTGGTTAATCTGAGATAGGTCAGTGAAAGAAAAAGGAACATGAATATGAACAAGTTCCTTGGGACCAGGCTATTCCTGAAGGGGGAATAGGGATTGAGGCTGAGAAGGCTGTGGAGTGGGAGGTGTAGATGGCCACCAAGCAGCCAATGGCCCAGCAGGAGTCTGTGGGCAATTACAGGTGATTGACCATAAAATGGCCACTTGTCACCATGTGACAGGGAAGCACAAGATGGTGACTGGTTACCATGAGACCCACAACAAGATAGCTGCTGGTGTTTACAATGTAGGAAGCACAAGATGGTGACTGGTCATCATGTGACCTGCAACAAGATGGCTGCTGCTGAACACATGATGAGGGACCACAAGATGGCGGCCATTTGCCCTGTGACCTATCACAAGATGGCAGTGGACTATCACATGGTGGAGGACTGAAAAGTGTGGCTGTCCTCCATGTGAGCTGCAGCAAGATGGCTGCTGAGGACCATGTGTTATGGGACAGCAAGATGGCAGTCAAACACCATGTGGCCTGCTAGGTGGATGAAACACACGAGACCATGTGTGGTGAGCCAGCAGGGAAAGTGGCAATTCAGGAGCAGAGGGGAAAGAAGAGCTATCCCATGGGGTGGATGGTTGAGGGGACTGGGGAACCTGAGATTGGGGAGAAAAGGAAGCAGGGGGCTCAGAAACCTCTAGCTGAGGAGGCCGAGGGGTTTGGGCTTGGGGATATGAAGGAGGCACAGTAAAGACAGGAGGCACATCCTCAAGGGGTCCAGTGGGGAGAAAGGGAGAGATCCTGGTACAGCAGAGTGAGCCAGAAGTGCTTGGGCTGCTGTACATGACTGAATGAAAGAAGAACATGTCCTCAAAGTGAGAAAGGCTTGTATATAAGGAATTTTTGCTAACTTGCTGCCATTGTGGCAAAAGTTATATAAATCTTGAAGGACAGAGAGGTCAAATGTTTTCCCCTTAGGCTGCCATTGAGCTGGTAGGTCGGCCAAGCCACCTGGCAGTAAAAGATCAGTTTTTTTGTTTTTTATAGCCTCTTTAAGGCCAAGAGCACTAAGGTTACAAACCAGGCACCCCAATGGTGTGTTTTTCAGGGGACAAGAAATCGTATTCCTCATAGTGACTGAATTATTAAAATAATTAAACAAAATCTCTTGGGGTGGGGAGAGATTATTGCACAGGACTTCAACTGATGAATAAGAAAGTGGCTGCCTGGTAACATTTAACCAGTTCTTTTCATTGATCAGAGGCCCCAAAGATCTCCCTAGCCTTATGGGAGATACCCCAAGTTATGAAAAATATTGTAATACCTTCACATTTGGTCATTGTCAAATCGAATAATACAATAAGGTTTTTGATTTAAAGATGCCCATACAGAGGTTTTCATATGGCTATGACAGATTGTTGTTAACCTCTTGATATATTCATGTATTCATGCTTCCAGAGGTACAGGTCTTCCAAAATGTGAAACAGGGATTGTTTATGGTTATAGAATTTTGCTTCAGATTCAGACCTCTGCCTTCAACAGATGCTTATGAGATGTACAACCCACTAAACATCAATAACATAAAATTTTTATGTATTAGATAGACATTCCTATCTAATAAGGAGATATGACTAAAAGGAGATATTTCATGTCAAAATGAAAATTCAAGTATGTTACAAAATATTATCATGATTGTCATGTTATAATGTCTAATATGGTTCTTATTTCTAATTTTCTGTGTAAAATATGTAACTGTTAACATTCTACAGGTATTCAAATGCTAAAACATCTATGATTATTAAAAATAGTGTTTCCATTTTATGCTCTAACATGCTTGATATTTAGACAAGACAGTAATGTTAAGCTTACTGTCTCTACTACACTGAATTGTTATCAATCTTTTCTTCTGAATGTTCAACAACTGAGGTTTAGAGACCAAAAATTAGAGAGATAGATGGGCTAAGAGGATAGCTGATATTTTGACCCTAGTCCTCTGAGGTCACTGAGGACCCAGAACATAAGAAAATCTCTGCTGCATCACCTGATACTTAGTGAGCCCCTGGTCTTCTGATCAAGAAGTTTGTGAGACCACAGAGAAAAGTGATCATTGGGGTGTGGTGTGCCTAAGAAGAGTCACCAGAGAAAAAAAGGTCTCTCAAGCTTTCATAGAAAGCAACTTGGTCAAGCAATGACTGTGACTCATCCAGATGACTGATGCTGACAGAAGCTAAGATGTGCTATGCATGATTCCAAGGTAATTCCTGAGGAGACTTAACTGACCTTGATAGATAGCAAGAAACTGATTGTATTTAATACAGGTCTCACCTTAACTGGGTCTTGAGCATCCTGCAGAAAAGTATAACTTCAACAGGTATAATACAATGCTATAGTAATATGTTAACTAACACCTTCTGACAATTGTTGGCCACACTTGTAACTGACTGCTGTTATGGATTAATGGGCTGTACAGGGTTTCAGTTGTGAACTATAGGGGCTTAAAATCCTTGAACTGCAATTAAAATGAAAAGGATTCAAAAATGAAAAGATCTTTTACAGAGTTCTCCAAAGACAGCTCCTCCAGCTTTGACTGAGAACCCAACCTGTGCTACAGCAAAACAAAAAAGAGGGATATGTTGGACACCATTGAAGCTGGAAATTGACCGTACATGGAAGGCTGAGGCATGGCCATCCCAAGAACAAAGAGCTCCTGGGTCAAGCCACCTGAATAAGCTGCTTCAGCCCAGAGAACACCTAGCTCCAAGACAATCTGAACAGTGGGTTGCCAGGACAACAGGGTGTCAAGTAATATTAAGTTCCTAAAATGTATAAATAAATGCCCATGCAGTGGGGGGCAGTTGCTTTCCTCCCATCAGGAGAGTAAGGGCTTCACCTAACCCCAGCTTTGTCTCTTATTTTGCTCATCCTGTCACAGCCCTTCACTCAAGAAACCTCAGGGCCATGTGGTTCATGGCAAAGACTATGAGGATCAAAGGTAGAAGCAGAAAGGCAGCGTAGAGGCTGTGGTAGCAGTCAGAGAGAGATGACAGTAGCCTGGACAGGGATAGTGCTCAGTGTCTAATAACTATGGGAAACATAAGTGTTTTCAGACAGTGTGCAGACTCAGGGACACCTCCAGAAGGACAGTGTGATGTGTCCCATTAGGACAGACAGGGTTTCTAGGGCGGGTGAGGGGTCTCCTGGAAGCATCTACCTGGGGACAGTGACAGATGGGTGGTCTTAGCCTAGCAAAGGGAGGGGGTGGCCTGAAAGATCCAGACAGATATCTTGTGTGACACATGCATTGGAAATCACAGTCAAGTGTCTTCACCACAGAGACTTTCAAGCCTCTTACTGCATCTCAACACAGACCTTGGAGCCCTGGCCTACCGGCTCCAGAGGGAGACCCACCTGGGTGGAAGAGGGTGCTGTTACATCCAAACCTCCAAATCCTGGCTGTCTGAATATGGAAGTAGCTCAGAGACTACACATCCTACAAAGCTTTGTGTCTGCCTTGCCTACGACTCCCAGAATACAACAGTTGGGCTAGTGAATTTGAGTCTCTGGGTTTGCTTGGCCTACACCTCTCAAAAGGCCAAGTGTCCTATGTATTCTGCAGAATACAGTTCCCAAAATGCATGACTCACTTTACATTTTGCACCTGTGCATGTGGATGAGCACTTGAGGGAACCTGTGTATTATGGTTGCTATGGTAGGCAGGTCACCAGGCTGAATGCTTGAAAGGTGAGAGGGTTGACTTCTGACTTCTTGGTTCTGTGCAATTATCAAAGGCTTTTAAACTGATTACAAGGTTGCTGATTCCTACCCTTTGGGGAGGAGTTGCAGGTATGGATTGAGGGTGTGGGTGTGGAGGGTTAGTTGTCTGTACAAAATAAGAATATACATGTGCTGTATTTGACTATGAGACTGAGTTAGAGTTAACAGTTGCCCAGGCTGGATGGCAGTGTTGGGAGTGTGCAGGTATGCTTGAGAGAGGGATCTTGGTGCTAAGGTTTTCTGTGGGTGGATCACCTCCCTCAATTTGGGTTGGGGTTTCACTTTTCATGGTCTGGTTTTTGGTAATGGCTGCAATTGAGGCCCCCAGACAGATGGCCTATGACTTTCACATGTAAATAGAGGTGGAGCTGAAGGATGGAGGACAGGTGCAAGGTTTTGATGAGACCAGCAGACCCTATGGACTCCCTGTTTTCAAGACTGAAGAAGCAGTTTTTTTTCCTCACATTCTCCCATCTGATGTTGAACTTTCTGGAAATTTTTAAAAGTGTTCTCAGATCTTGTCTCTACATCTCAAGACCTTCCTTGGCTCCCCATTGCCAGCAGGCAAAGACCACCTCCTTAGTCTGCTTTAGTGGCCCAGTTCACTTTCCCAGACTAAGCAATCATGTGTTGGCCTTTGAAGAGTCATTTAGGCCTTGTTCCAACCAATTAATGTTTGGTAGAGGAGAAAACGACCTGACCCAGCCCTGCCAGGTCTTTGTTTCTAACCATGGAGCCTTTGGTCTGAGCAGGATCACTGAACACCTGAGGGGTGATCACTCCATCTGGTCTCCATCACTGAAAACATCCATCTCAGTATCCTCCCAGGGATGGGAGCTCCACTGGAGAGAACTGTGGCATGAGCTGTGTGTGTGTGTGTGTGTGTGTGTGTGTGTGTCCCACACCCTGAGAGAGAGCGCCCTGGCAGTAGATGAGGTTGTGCAAGTTAACAGATCCTCATGGGCCATCATGTGGGGTTTTAAGTATATTCAGAGGGAGAATAGAGCCATGGGAGGGTACGTATCTGTAAAGGAATGTGATCTAACAGGGCTTGAAAGATTCCCCATGATTGATAGGGAAGACAATGAGAGGCAAAGGCAAAAAGAGGAGGCAAGTGCTGAGGCCGCAGCAGTGGCAGGGAAGAGGTGACCTAGGCTGCACAGGACTGGGGCTCTGTAGGTGTCTGGAATGAGGGAATAGTTAAGTGTGTGTAGATGGGACACAGATGCAGGGTCCCCTCCAGAATACAGCCATGCCATAAGGACAGACAGTGTGAAGTGACTCCATCAGGACAGAGGCTCTAGGGCAGGTGAGCTCACTCCAGGAGTACCCACCTGGGGTCAGGGGAAGGCAGATGCTCCTATCCCAACAAGGGAAAGAGGGTGGTCTAGCAAGAGAAGGGTCAGAAACTTGTGGGATGCAGGTGTTGGAAATCACAGAGATGACTGTCACCACCCCAGAGAGACCCTCAATCCTCCCACGGCACCACCACACACAGCTCAGCATGAGAGCCAATAGAGGGAGACTGCCCAGGGCAGAAAGTGGCTAGGCAATGTCCAAAATCCCAAGCATCTGGAAGTGGAAAGGAAGTGGTTCTGATACTACGACTCTCACAATGCCTTGGGGGTACGTTGCTGTGGCTCCCATGATGCAATAGGTCTGCCACAGCAATCTTGGGTCAATTTGACCCAATTTTGCTTCCCAAAGGCACAGTTTCCTTTCCTTACAGAGCCTGTACACTGGTGTCAGGCAGTGAGACCACCACTATTGTGGTTACTATGACAACACATAGTTACTAGGTAGGATGCTTTAAAGTTTTGTGGGCTTGCTATAGGCTTTTTAAGTGTTTACACAATGTCTCATTTCTACTGTTTGAAGAAGGATTGCAGGTGGAAATTGCAAGGGTTTTCACTTGTGTAAATAAGAAAATATGCATTCACAGAGGGAAATTCTCAGGACTGTGTCAGTTAGTAGATTCCCATAGGGGTGGTAGCAATGGGATTGGCAGGGAGACTTGAGAGAGGGAACTTGTTGCAGGTTAAGGGTTTCTGTGGTCATGTTAGCTGTCAAGCTGTCAGCGATGTAGGGTCTGGCTGCACATGGCATAGCTTCAGGTAACAGTGAAAGGGTGTTCCATAGCACAGACCTTAAGCAGTGAAACGAACATTCACTATTTTCACGGGTAGATGGAGAAGGAGCTCAAGGGTGGAGGACAGATGTGCAAGAGGTTTTGGTGAGATTTGGAGACCCTATTTGGGGATATTTGGATCCTGATTTCCAAGACCGAGAGATACAAAGGCTTTCCTGGCATCCCTTCTTCTAATCTTTCCCTTGAATCTTTCTACCCTCTTCCCAGACCTTGTCTGTGCATTTTAAGATCTTCAGGGTCCCCATTATTACCATGGTAAAGTCCACCTCCTCATTCCATCAGAGGCCCTGCCCATCTTTCCAGCCTAAATGTTCTTTGCTCTTTGCAGGGTTATTTAGGTATCATCCTGAGCAATTCATGTATGGTAGTGAGGGGGATGGGCTAGCCCAGCCCAGCTCTTGCCAGTCTTTTTGTCTTTATTGTGGAGGCCGTGGTTTGTGCAACATAAACACACATCTGAGACCTGGTAACTTCATCTGGTCCCTGTCACCGATGACACACCTCAGTATCCTCACAAGGGTGAGAGCTGGCTGGGATAGAAATGTGGCATGAAAGGAGTTCAGCCACTGAGCTCAGCATGCCTAACACAAAGGAGTTGTGTGTGTGTGTGTGTGTGTGTGTGTGTGTGTGCGTGTGCAGTGTGTTTGTGCAGTGTGCTCATGCAGTCCTGTTTTGGCCCAAGTCCAGCTGCCTTCCAACTATCTTCTAGTCTGTTTTTTGCAGCTCTCTGGTAGACAGTAAGTCCATTCTGATTCCCACAGCAGTAGTTAAGGCTCCGCATGCTGGAGAAGGGCCCAGGATGACCACCTTGATGGGCTCCAAGGAGGCACAACTGAGGCAGGTCCAAGTGAACCTGGGCCTGTGTCTCCTTTTTCCTGTTGAGTTGTGCCAGCTCTTTCTCAAGGTTTAAAGGACTCAGCATCTGTACTCAGGCTGGCAGAAGCAGTAGGGCTCAGGAAGAGGGAGGTGAGCTAGCCTGGGAAGAAGGGAGGCACAGTACCTGTTAGCCTCTTACCCTGCACTCTGTGTCCTAAGAAAGGTTTCAAACTTGTACCACAGAGATCCAGGTCCGTGGATCTGGATACACCACCCAGTGACACTGACAGACATCACTGCGTTTCCTGTTCTTTGTCTGATTCAGATGCCTCCTAAACCTACAAACAAGAGCCTGCAGCTGTTGTGACATAAATTGGGAGTGGGCTTGGGAGTAGGAGTAAAGAATTCACTTACCAAGCCCATGAGATCAAAAATATATTTGCAAAATCACATATCTGATAACGAATTCACAGAATGTATACACAGATATTTGGAAAGTATATGATAGGTGTATGTCCCAACAAAGCAAGAAATATTTGTTCACTGAAAATGAACTCATAGAAAAAATATATGTTCTCCATGTATGTATGTATGTATGTATGTATGTATGTATATGCTCAAAACTCAATAGTATTCAAGTGCAGTGGCTCATGCCTATAATTTTATCTGCTTAGGAAGCTGAGGCAGGAGCATGGAAAGTTGGAGATCAACATGGGAAACTGAATAAGACACTGTCTCAATATTTAAAATTTAAAGATGAGTGGAATTTTGCTTAGTAGTAGAGTTCCCCTAAATTTTGTTCCCATTATCAAAAAACAAGCAAAAACATCAGGACAACTTGGTGACTTAGCCAGATACTGTCTCAGCATAAATAAAAAGGGCCAGTGATGAGGCTCAAAGTGAAGATTCTGGATTCAATCCCCAGTTCCCCCCAAATAAATGAATAAATAACTTCAGCAAATATCAATATGAAAGAAATATAATATTAAATGATTGAGGACTAGAATAGACACTTCAGGATCTGGAGATAGCATGAAAAAAATACGTTGTGTCAGTGATCAGAGCAGTGCAAAATGTAGCCACAGGGAGAGAGCACTGTAGACAATCAGCAGAAATGCAAGAGATCAGGAATGCTGAGTGTTGGGGAAGTTGTGGAACAATTAGAAATCTTGGAATTCCTGGCCAAAATCTACAATTCTACAAGAACTATGAATAATACCTTGTCTGTTTCTGAAAAATGGAAGCACATGCCTACCATATGACTTGTCTGACCCATTCCTAATGCATACCCAAGAGGATGGAGAGCATGAGGTTTGTGCATGGGTATTTATAGCAACATCATCAGCCCAAACTGGGAACAACTTATATACACAACACCAGTTAAAACTGCATATATCCATCAGTGGGATACAATTTAGTAATAATTTTTTAGAGCAACATTCTGGTATCTACTACCACAGGAATGAAGGTCAGTTATACAGAGAGACAGGACTTAGAAGAAAAGCACATACTGTGTGGTTCAAATTACATTAAATTCTAGGAAACGCAGTCCAACACACATTGGCAGTACATCGGGCATTGCCTAAGGATGAAGGGTGAGGGAAACTGGAAGGAATTCCCAACTGCATGAGAAAATATGGAATTGAAGAGTATCTTCCTCATCTTGATTGTCACTATGGTTACCTGGACATACACATATATCAAGACACACATTGCAACTTTCAGTGTACAGTAAGACTTTGGTTTGTGAGCATAATTCATTCTGAAAACATGTTTGTAAGTGTTATTACCAGGATCATAAATAAAAGTCTGATTCTGCCCTGTTTTCAAACTTAATTTCTTACTTTAGTGAAGGAAGATCATGGTGTGAATTGTTTTATGGAGGCCACTAACATTTCCAGGAATTGATGAAAGCATTTATGCAATAACCAGTGAGGAAATGAAGTCTTCAGCCTGACCCCTTTGAGGAATTGGCTTCTTCTGGCAAACAGGAAATATCCTGTAATTGGATCCTCCCTCCAAAGCTTTGAAATGATTACAGAATCACTTAATGTCTTGAATGGAGCTTGTGGCAGATACTATGTCACAGGGAGTGAACTTGAACTCTGATTCCAGAACAAAAGGTCCTGGTAGATAAAATTTTATTTCAAGATTTGGGTCTTGCCATAATTTATTATACAGGAATAAATCACTAATATACTGTTCTCAGGGACAGCTTTGATAAACTTTTTTTTTTTCACACATTCTGATGTTGGGGACAGCTTTCCTTCCAGCAATATTCTCATCCTTATGGTGATGGTCAAAGTTTCCCCCTCAAGAATAATTCATGACACATCCAGGAATTGTCCTTACTTTCACCCGAGCTCCATAACACTGGTCATAGCTGTCCCTGTGGTCACAACCTGCTGACCTCACACTCTAGTGGAGGTCAGAGAACTTCTACATCCTGAAGAGAGAAATTCAGCTTGTTGAGTCTCAGAATTGTTTAAGACACTTAAAAAACTCAGACACACATTGAATTAAGTGGAAGCTTGGACAAAATATACCAGGTCCTGAACCAAGAGGGGAGGATGTGGATAGACCGAGAATGAGTCAAGCCTAATCTTGACCTCTCTTAGGATACAGAAGTCAGAGTTCAGGTCATGAGAAAGAGGTCATTCTGAACAGTATAGTCTTGTTTCCCCTCTGGTATGTGGAGTGCTCCATCTCCTCCTTAGTCTTGACCCAGACACCTGCACACTTAAGTGCTGTATTCTTTTGTTGGGGATTAAGGGTATGAAATATTTTACTAGGCTGTATGACTGGGATCCTGTGGTCTCAAGGCTGGTGTGACCTGCTTTAGGAGCAGAGAAGTATGCAGAAGGCGGCCATTCCTCCTGGCTACAAAGAGAAGGTTCATAGCTGCACAATTCCTAGACAAGATATCATCTGCTGAGGACAACCTAAAGAATGAAGTCATATTGATATGAGGAACTTGTTCTCCATTAACTTTTTCCTGTCTATCACAGTTGTTGTTCCAAGAAAACTACACTACCCCCTCTCCTGTGCCCCTCACTTGCTAATAAAGGTGGGACAACTGCAGAGATTGGTGTGCCTGTCCACTAGAGGCAGGTTCCTCCCAATCTCCCTGTGCCTCAAAATTTGTCTTTTGGTCTTTATTTTCTGCCATTCCCCTCACAGGTATTCAGGTGTCTGATCAGCTCCAGCATTCTTTAGAACCTTGCACCCCTAGAATCTGATCTGTATCATACCAGGGTCTCCTCCTCTGTTCTCACTGATGGAGCCCTTCCTGATATCCCTGGATCCAAGAAATCCCTACAACCCATTGCTCATCTACCTTGGCATTTTAGGAGCCACTGAGGTCACCCATTGGGTGAAATCCATAGAGCTGTTGTGACTGGAGAGAGAACTCACTTTTCTAGCCTCGAGGGACAGATTCTGACACTTGGGTTCCCAAGAGAAGTGAGAATGGGAATGGGGTAGTGAGACCTTGAGTAATTTGTTGTAGATTCTGGCAACTAATATGGATCAGGAAGGATATCAATTTCCACTTTCTTACCCATATCCATGAACCTTTGATGGGAGAGTGTGGGTCACCACCAACTCCTTCCTGTTGAATAACTGTGTTCTAGATTCTTCACAGTAACTGGTTGCCATCATATTATGGTACAAGAGCTCTGGAGGGTGTGGCGTGCCACCCCGCTGTGAACACAGCTGGTACAGACACTGAGCAAGGCTTCAATCCCAACGTGCTTGGAAGCCAACACTGTGGCCAACACTTCTGACAAAAAGAAAGATCTTCAATATGGTGAACTGATAAGGAAACAGGAGGCACACTCAAACTTTCCTCACTGCTTGGATAATGAAAAAGGATAATGCCCAAAGGAAAGGGAATTAAATGTTGATTGGCCAAAACCAGAAGTGCTGGTAGGAAAATCCATGCATGATGAACTACCCCACTGGTGACTGATGGACGTATCAAAACTGAGAAGTTTCCAGTTCTTCCATCATTCTGGCCTGTGGAGCTGAAGACGAATGGATTTTTGCTTCTACTGTAGGTTCACAAAGCCCTGTACCTGTTCCTCAGTTTTGGCTCACTGAAGACTTTTTGGTTTTCTAGAATGTCAAGGTCATTTCAGTTCATTCATCAAGGTTCTGTGCCTGAGTCTTAAAACACAGCCTGAACAGTTTCTCAGTTCTGAAAGTTTGGACTCGTAGGCTGGAAACTCAACGTTAGAGATGAGAAAACAGTCTCAAGTTTTCCTGGCCCTTTCTCCTTCCTCCCAGGAAAATACTATCTGATGGATCTTGTTAACCTCCCCAAGTCTTGTCTCTTTTTTCTTCCACCCCAGGAGCCTTTTGTGAATAAGTTCCAACAGCTCATACTTTGTCCTCTTTCTCTCTGCTCATTTCTCGAGGTTCTCCTGTGAGGTTATTGCATCTTTCTGTTTACAGGAAGCCCTAGACAATCATATTTTCCAGACTTGATGAAGGACCCATCACGATTATCTAAATGAGGACCCATGCAGTAGTATAGATGTCTTCCTCTCACCCGCCACAGCCCATGAAACAATGTCTTGCAAATATTCTATTCCGCAATAGACTCACATTACTTCCTCTTCCAACATTCCCTTGGCTTCTGCTCCAGATCATGTTTTATCCTCTTCCTCTTCTCCTTAGATCTTCACCCAGTTCTTGTCCCACCCTACTGACCTCCAACCTCCTCTGCTCTCACTAAACCCTCCAGTCTGACACTGGAGTCCTGCAACGTCTGCTTCTTTTTCTTTCTTTCTTTTTTTTTTTTTTTTTTTTTTTTTTTGCGGCACCAGGGATTGGACTCATAGCCTCGCACCTGCCAGACAGGCGCTTAAGCTGCTTAGCCAAACTCCCGACCCTGGTTTTTTGAGGCAGGATCGCACTATGTAGCTCAGGCCAGTCTTTCGCTCACGTTGTAGCCCCAGCTGGCCTCGAACTCACAACGCTCCGCCTACCTCAGCCTCCCAAGTGCTGGAATTAAAGGCGTGCATCACCACGCCCAGCTTGTCTACTTCTTTTTCATCCCTTCAGTGTCATCAAGATTTGATTCATGCATCTTAACAAATTCTACTCCTCAATTCAGCCATCTCTGTTCTCTCTCACTTCTGTTTATTTTCTTTACTCGGAATACTACTTCACACATATTGCTCCTTTAGTTAATGTTTTTGAAGGTAAAAATGATGTTTTGTGCAACATCTTCCCACCTCTGTTTTTTGTTCCTACCCTAACAATTCTGTAACCCTTTCTTTGTCTTTTAATTGGGATGATGACAGTCATGATGATGATGCCTATATTGATATTACTAACACATTCATACCTGCCACAACTTTGTTGCTCAGACATTCTCCTTTTTTTTTTTTTTTTTTTTTTGCAGCACCAGGGATCGAACTCACAACCTCATGCCTGCTAGACAGGCGCTTAAGTCACTGAGCCAAACTCCCAGCACCCTAACAATTCTGATTGCCTTGATATTGTAGCACTTCTACTAGTCCTTCCCTGCTACCTGGTGGGCCTACAGGAACAGGGACTGGTACATTTTGGCTCCAAGAGAACTTCATTAAATTTTTGTTTTTTCTCTTTTTGAAACAGGGTCTCACTGTGCAATTCAGGCTGGCCTTGAGCTCACTTTGTAGCCCAGGGTGGTTTTGAATTCACAATGATCCTCCTGCCTCATCCTCTCAAGTGCTGGGATTATAGGTGTGTGCTGCCATGCCCAGCTCAAGAACCTCATTAAATTTTGATAGCAGAGTAAAACTCAGAGAAATCTGCCTAGGGTCAATGAATCCTGGAAGGCAAAACAAGCAAGCTGGAGAGTTCACTTCTTTTGTAGCAAGTGATGAGCCTGTTCTGGAAGAAGACATTATCTCATCCCTTCCTACAAACATAACATTGCAGACTTAAGCAGGTTAAGAGAAGTCGGCATTGTGGTTTGCGTATACCCAACAAAACCATGACCGGGCCCCTCAAGAGTGCTCCTTCCTCATTTCCTCTCATTCTCTAGAAGGTCTCCCTCCAGCTAGGGTCCCATCATTTTTTTTAAGTGATTGTGTTGTGCAGCCTTCTAAGGTGGCCTCTATGATCTCCATCTCTTAATCTCATGCTTACAATACAGATTTGAAGCACCACAACAAATAACATGAGCGCAGACAATGTATTCAGAAGGTAGGTTTATTTGGCCCAAGTTTTGGTGGATGAAAGCATCTGATTTACCTTTGGCAGGGCCTTTGGCTGGGTAAACAATGATGAAGAACTGAAAGAACTGGCCACATGCAGAAGTAGTCAGCTGCATAGGGTGAAATAGTTTTGTAACAGTTCTTGTGAGAACCAACATTCTATTCTGCAGGAACCATATTAATCTCTCGTGAGGGTAGTGGCCCACTGAGCCTGTCACATTATAATATGCCTCACTTCTAAGACTTCAACAAATTTGACATTGACACACAGGGTTACTAAGCTTCTAGTACAGGAATCTTTGGGGGAAAAGACAAATCCAAACTATGGATACACCTCATATAATTTCCTTCCCTCAGTGTGCGCTGGACCTCATAACTTTGTCCCAATGAGCAGAACACAGTGAAGGTGGTCAGGGTGATAAATGCTGCCATCAGGATGACAGCATAAAATAGTGCATCTGGCCTGTTCTCATACTGGATTTCTCAGTTCAATAAAGGGAGTCTGTGGCATGTGCTGCCTTATTAAATATCTGTATTTCTAGGAAGTATGGGCAGCATTCACCCAATAACCAGTGAGAAACTGAAGCCCTCAGCCCAACCGCTTTGAGGAACAGACTCTTGTCAGCAAACGGAGAATTCTAGAAGTGGGTCCTTTCTTGCAATCCCCTGAATGATTAGAGAATCACTTGGAATCTTGATTTCAGCTTGTGGGAGACCCTCTGTCCTGGGGCCAGTGAAATTGGACTCTGACTCCAGACTCAAAGAAACTGGGGGAAAATATTCTTTTTCAAGTCACTAGGTCTCACTGTACTTTATTTTATGGGAATAAATAGTTAATACACTGCTTTTGGTAAGAGCTTTGATCATTTGGGTGTTTCTCACACTCACATCCTGATGCAGGCGCAGCCTCCTCTCCCGTGATCTTCTCATCGTTATAGAGTCCCCCATCCCCAAGAATCATTTACGACACATCCAGGAGTCATCCTTGCTCCCATCTGAGCTCCACAGTACTGGTCATAGCTGTCACAGCGATCACAACCTGCTGACAGCACACTGCAGTGAAGTGCAGAGAACTTCCATGTCCTAAAGAAGGAAATCTAATATGTTGGTTCTCAGAATTGCTTAAAACACAGGACTAATCTGATACCCATTATGGCATGTGGGAGTGTGGACAAGATATGCCGAGCTCTTAACCAAAAGGGCAGGCTGCGGGTAGGAAGACAATAGATGAGGCTAGCACACTTTGGTTGGATGAGCTACTGGGCAGTGCTTAAATCTGGAAAGATGAGCTCTGCTCCTTCTTCCTCTCCCTTCTCTCCCCTCTTCCATCTTCTCTCTGTCCTCCTCTTCCCTCTATCTCTTTTCTTCTCCTCCTTACCTCCTCCTCTTCCTGTTCCTGTTTCTCCTTCCTTCTCCATTTGCCTCCTCTCTCCCCTCAGGTACTCATGTCTCTGCCCCTGTGTCTGACAAACAGGAACTTGCTGGCCCCCAGAACTCACCTGCTTAGGGAAGACTTCTGGGGACTGGCTGCATTTGGATCCATGACATTATGAACTGGACTCTGCTTGCACTTGTAGGAAGCCATGTGTGGATTCCACTATCCTGCAAAAATTATACAAGAGTCAACTATCCACTTTCCATCCCTGGACTCAGAACCAAGTTCTGCTCCCAGGATTGGCACAGCAGTGAAGGGAACTTAATATCTCACCCACCACGTGATGAGGCAGGGTCCTGGACCTCAAACCTATCTCTGATGAAATCATAATAGCAGACTCCAAGGCTAAGACTATGTGACCCTCAACTCTTCTCCCAGCAGTCCTGTTATCAGAGGTAGCTTGCTTCTTAAAAGTGGCTCACCACTTAGGCTCTGGATAGCTCATCTCTCTTTCTGAGGTTAGATTCCAGGTTTTTCTTGCCTTAGACAGAGAATTAAATGAATCAAGCAAAAAGAAGTGCAAAGTTTATTCAAGAAAGCAGAAATGAAGAGTTGAGAGAAACTGGCTCCATTGAGTGAACTTCGGTAGAGTAAATAGAAAAAGAGGGTAAGAGCAAAGATAAAAGTACACACACTGCATCTGGGAAACTCTGTGTGGGCTATCACAGAGAGATATGTTAGCACTGGTTCCTCATGGCTACATTTATTTTATACTATCCAAATCTAGAGGTCTTCTACATCTGCATTCATGAGAACTTCTACATCTGAGTTTTGAGGGTTGGCACTGGGATTCCATGCTTCAGGTTGACATCAAACCCAGGCCACTGCATTGAAAACCTGTTTGAGTTCTCCTGCGAAGTCCATTGTAGGTCTTTGGGGATCTGTTCTGCACATTTGTCTGGGATCTTGTAGTTAACAGGTTCATGCCTAATTCCCCAGCCAGCTTTTATCACACCCTAATCTCCTATCTCAGTGCTGGTCTAGCACCTTTCCTAACTTCTGACTTCACCTATGTAGTTTTTGCTCTTGAACTAAGAACAGACCTTTCCTGTCTTACTCACTGAATCTGTGTCTTACACATAGACTTCTGTGTCCTCCCATTCGTGATGGTCTCTTCTTTTGATTTGACCCAGAAGCCAGGTCAGGCTAAGAACTTGGGAAAATGAAAGTACGTTTCATTAAAAACAACTCTTTCCAAGTTGACTTTTGTAGTTCTAAACACACTACTGGCTTAAAAATATCTGGCAACTGTCTTGGGGAAGAAGCACCTAGTGTACTTCAAGAAAGAATTACATCTCTGAATCTCTATGAGGATGCCAAGAAATTTCCAGCTTTTAGAACTGGGCGTACACTGGTTCTCTGCATGTTTTCAATTGTTGCATCAACATTCCAGATTGCCAAGAGCTCTGTTGATTTTTCTTCCACACTCAGAGCAGGCTGGATATCCTTGGATTACCTTGTACTTGTTTCCTGCTTATTGCATGGAAATGCTTCCCTGTCGTGAGGCTTTACATCCTTCCAGGAGTGGAAGTTCATGTTGAATTGGAGTGTGTTTCCTATGTCTTATGTCTAGATCAGTTCCCTACCTCTGTCTCTCCCAAAATTGATTTCTTTTTAGTAAAAGTGAATAGGCTGTGGTCTTACAGAATGCCAAAATTTGCTATGTATAGAATTATTCCTTTACTTTTCTTTTCAATACCTCTCACATAGCCCTAATTTCCATCCTTATGGTTGTTGTCCTAGTTCAGGTTAACTGTCGGCCCTGAATCCTCACCTTGGTTTCCTCTCTGGATTCCCAGGTTTGCTTTTCAGGACCCTGTGTGATTAAGCGCCATAAGAGTGCTTCATCCTCATTTGCTGTCACCTTTTCCAAGCCCACTCTCCATCCAAGGACAGAAACTTACTCTTTATACATGATTATTGTAGGCAAACTTCCACTATAGGCCTTATGATTCCTCTCTTTTATTTATGTTTCTATACTAATTATGAGTTGCTGTGAAAAAATATCTGAGGTTTGCTACTCTCCTAAGAAGGTAGCGTTATTTCGTCTACAGTTTTAGAGGATAGAAGTCTAACATAAAGTGGAACTGTCTAGATCCCAAATGGTGAAAAATTGGAACAGGAACTGGTCACATGCAGAAATGGACAAGTGCATGAGGTGGGCTCTAACAACTCACTCTTCTGAGAACTGACTAAAATTCCATAAGATCTACAGTCATCTCTCCTGAATGCAGTGCTCCAATAACCTTCTCTAGGCTCTGCCACTTAAGGTCCCACCTCCTCTGACATCTGCACACTGGGGACTAAGCTTTCAGTCCATGAACTCCTGGGGGATGAATCGCATCCAAAGCAAAACCATGCCCTTGTATAATCTCCTCCCCACAATGTGCACTGGGCCTAGTGACTTGCTTCTAATGTACAGAATATAGTGGTAAGGGTGGCAAATGTTACTGTCAAGGTCGCTTTATGAAAGACTGACTTTGGCCTTGTTTTCTCCCTTTTTTCTCACTGCAGTGAAGGCAGATGATACTGTGAGCTGCCTTTTGGAGAAGCCTGTATTTCCAGGTGCTGAGCGCAGTTTAACAAAACAACCAGTGCAAAACTGAAGGTTTTTTGGCCAGTACTTTGAGGAATTGACTCCTGCCAGCAGCCAGGAAGTTTCCTGGAAGTTATTTCCTCTAAACCTCATAAGATTATAGCATCTGTTGGTTGCTAGATCACAGCCTATGACAGACCCTCTGTCACATGACCAGCTAAACTGCAGTCTGACCCCAGGACCAGTGGAACCATGAAATTATGCTTTTTTTAGACACTCAGTCTTCAGATAATTTATTATGAAGCAGTAGATAATGAATACACTTTTCTTGGCTAGAGCTTTGATGACCTTGGGTTTCATCACATGCATGCCTTGATGCTAGATACAGAGTCCTTTCTAGGAATCTTCTTTACCTTCATGTTGGTGGTTAAAGTTTTCCCCAATGAGAATCTTTCCTGACACCCCCAGGAGAATACCTTGCTCCTCAACCTGATCTCCACAACTCTTGTCATCACTGTTACTGTGTCTAGAACATGTTGATAGTGATCTTCTGTGTCCTGTGGATTGAATAGAGAGGGGGGGTCCTCAGAATTGTTTAAGGCACAGGATGATTCTGATGTTTACTATGATAAGTGGGAGTTGGGACAAGATATGCAGGAACTCAAAGCAAAACTGTTCACCAAGGAGAAGTCAGACCTAGTCCTAACCACTCTTAGGATGCAGAGATTATAGAGATCAGAGTTTGAGACAGAGACCACTTTGAACCTTACAGCCTGGTGTTCCCCTCAGGTTCCCACATTGCTTCCTCTCTTCTCTTGCCCGATTCAGACACCAACATTTATGTACCATGGTCATTAGAACCTGGAAACATGAAGACTCACAGGCTTTATGCCTGGACCTTCTGAGTGGGTCCCTCCTTCATTCCCACTGATGCAGCACTCACTCGTATTTGAGGTTCCAAGGAATCTTTAAAGTTTAGTATTCATTTCCTGCTACAAATTTGGGATCATTTGTTTTACCCATGGTGTGAAATCCACAAAGCTCTCGTGACCACAGACAGGACTCTCTTGTGTATCATTTCCATGAGAGAGGGACTATATCCTCTGGGTTGCCAAGGGAAGAGGAAGTGAAATGAAGGGGTCACAGTTTTTAGTAGATTATGTCTGGATTCTGGAAGGATATCAGTGACCCTTCCTTCCCCATGTTCATGAACCTTGAATGGGAGAGCCTGGTCAAGACCAATTCCACTTTGCTAAATCATTCTGTTCTAGGTGTTTCACAGAAACTGGCTGACACCTTTTCTGTGAAAAGGCATGGTGGGGCATGGCATGTTACCCAACTTGTAGCACAGCTTCGATAAGGAGACAGGAGACAAGCTTGATCTTTCACTGAGTGGCTGGTAGTGAAGGAATTTATGTGTTCTAGGAAGAGGAAGTAGAAATACACTGGTCATAGCTAGAAATCTTGGCAGGATAGTCTACATATGATAAGCTAGTACAGGTGTAGCTTGTAGACACTTTGTCACTGAGGAGTTTCCAGTGTCTTCACTAGTCTGACCTGCTCTGCTCTGCAGTTGCTGATGGTTCTCTTCACTTCTAATCTAGGTTCACAACATCCTGTTGTTACTCTTTGGCTTCTGCTGAGTTTGGTTCATCCAGGTTCTCAGGTAATTTTAGGTCATGTCTTAGGGTTTTATGCCTTCATTCAGAAAAATACCCTAAATAGTTGTGTGTTTACTGCTGAGTTTCATGGCTTCTGGAGACTTGAGGTCAATAAAGAGTAAATATCCATTCACCCCTGGACCTTGCTCCTTCTCTCTGAGGAATCTGCCTGAAGACTCCTGATCACTTGTTCCTCCCAGCCCATGACCCTTTGGAAGTGACAGCTCAGCCATGACACTTTTCCTCCCTGATCATTACTCATGATTGTCCTCTGATGACTATCAGTTTTCTGTCCTCTCCAGTCTACTGGGAGCCCTGCACTATCATACGTTCTATTCTTAATGTTAGAACTGCCATCATTATCCAAATAAACATCCCCAGAGTCACAGAAGATGTCTCCCTCTAATGCACCACACCCCAGAAACAAAGAGTTTCACAAATTTCCCTTCCTGAAAATGGCTTACATTACTTCCTCTTCCAACATGTGCATGCCCCCTCCTCCAGATCATGTTTTATCCTCTTTTTCTTTTCTTAGGACCCTCACCCTGTTGTTCTCCCACCCTCTTGGCCTCCACTCTCCTCTGCTCCCTGAGGTTTTTGTCACCTCACCACAAAGGGATGATTTCTCAATCCAGGAGCCCACTCTTTCATCTCCCCTACTCTAGACTCATGCAACTCGTAAGGATGACATTGGAAATCCACAAGGTTCCCACCAATTCCTGCAGTGTCATCATGAGTCGATACCTCTATGGTTAATCAGCAAACTCTCCTGCCTATATTGTACATCTCTAACCACCGTCACACAGTAACTTGTCCTGAGGTGGAGAAATAGGTGCCCAGCCTGACTGTCCTTGTTCTATGTCTGCCCAGCTCTGAGACCCTGGTCAATTCTTCCTCACTGCCCATTCCCAGGGCGAGTCTTCACTGACCCTGTGACACTGGATGAAAGTATTTTCGTTTATTTTATTCACCCAGAAGAGTAGATTTATAATAAACTCTCAATAGTTTTGACATTTAAAAATAATTCTGTTGTTTGCAAAAACATTTTCATTCCAGATCTTCTTCCTCCTCTGTTACTCTCCTGATTGCATTGTTGTTGTCTGTAATAGAACTTTCAATGGCCTCCATCCTGCCCCATGGTGAGCATATGGGAATAAGGACCGGGTGTCAGTGAATTCTGTTGATAGGACAAAGCTCAGAGAAACCTCAGACTCAGATTTAGGTCCCCAAGTGGCAAAACTAGAAAGCTGGTGAATCTCATACCTTTATAACCAGCAGAAAATGAACTTGCTCTTTGTCAGGGAAAGAGATATTATCTTATCCACCAAGGCTTCTGTCTGCAAACACCAATCCTGAGACTTATCTAGGTAAAGAGAAGTGATTGTACCAGACTTTATGTGTACCTATCAAAACAAGTAAGAGTACAACAGACTCACCATCCTTTCCAACAAATCTTTCGACTCTTCTTTATGATGTGGAAAAATCTCATAATTCTTTCATAAAATTCCTTTTGTCAGGATGAAGATTCTTTTGCTTGTGGTGAGTAGATTGACATATAAAGTGCCAACATTCGTGTAGTTCCCAATCAGAAAACACAGAATATGTTGTAAACAGAGGAACCCAAATACTCTGATTTCACAATTCTGTGTTTTCTCTCTTCGTGGTGTTTGAGGAAGCTAAAAAAGAGAATATGACAATATAGATAAATAAGGCCTCTTTGTGGGGCTATAAATTCACTGCACTTCCCCCCTCTAAAAGAAACTAGACTTACACAACTCCTTTGCATGTCTCAGAGGAAGGAGAGATTCTTTTTTTTCTCAAGTTAAAATGTTACATTTATTTTAAAACACCTGAATTAAGGGTGGAAAGGTGAAACAATATAGTATTAGGATACACAGCATATCAAAGATGCAGCCTTTCTAAAAATCATGCTGTAGAAAAGATAAAGAATGACACAATGGGAGAACAGGCCTGGTTTAATCAAGAAACTTTAATGATTATTTGATTTTTAACCCTATGTAATTACAATAATGTCCAAAGAGTTTGTCAATAATTTATTTCTTTTCTATTTCCAGTCTTCTAAAGTAGACATAGATTTCCTTACAACAAAGCTAATTTTAAGAGCACAGGAAAGTTGAGCACAAGATTTGACCCAGCAATCCAGAGTAACAAAGGGTAAACATATTGAATAGACACCTTTGCAAAAAAAAAAAAAAAAAAAAACGACCACCCAAGGTGACTACTTGGAGTCCTCACTGGAAAAGCAACAACTTAGTGCACCAACTCTGGGGAATTTATAATTGTACCTTGTTCTCTAATACTTAAGACAATTTATATAGTTAAGCAGTCTTTATAAGCAATCTACATCCATCTAAATTAAACATTCTATAATAGTGTAATTATAAGGCTGTGATATTTCTTTTGTTCAAATTCCTTAATGTAGTTTTTTGAGGGGAGGGGGTTGGAAACAGGATCTCACTATGTGGTTCAGGCTGGCCTCAAATCCATGGCAATCTTCCTGCCTCAGCCTCCCAAGAGCTAGGATTACACACTTGTGCCACCATGCCCAGCAATATATTGATTTTAATATTAAGGTTAGACATTTTTAAATACTACATACATAATTTTAATATACATCAGTATATTAACATTATTTATACTATTTATATCTAATATTCAAAGAAAATTTGCTACTAAATTCTTGTAGTAGATATTAGTCTACCATGTTTATTAATTGATCTCTTAAGTACAATTATAGATCAGCATGATTTTAGTATCTATTTTTTCAGCTTACTAATCAGGAACATAATGTGTACAGAACAAGTGGTGTAGCCACCCAATGATCATGACAGCTCTTCAAATCAGCTGTCTGATACAAATCCCCACTATGTCAGCCAAGGTGGATCAAATTCTTCATCAATAAGGACTGGTGGAAGTTTTCAGATGTCTTCCAATGTAGATCCCCAATCCAATGACTGGCAGATGAGATAGCAGCAGAGAGAGAAGAAAAACCTTCATAAATTCTGCTGAGAAATTTCCCCCTTTCTTTATCACACTCGTATTTCTTATGCTGAGAGTAGCTGTGAGCTTTGGATGTTTAAAGAGAAGCTCCTGGAGAAAGATCAGAGCCTCCCAAGAACCTACCATGTTGGGGCAGGGAGGATCCAACCAGAAGACAACTACCCAGACTTCCTGGTGAGTGGAGCCAGCAGCACGGATTCCAGGAAAAGATCAGCACCTCCCCATAAGCCTACCAGTGTGTGGGCTGAGAATCAACCTCCCTCTCCCGACCCCACCACCCCATAAGCAACCTGCTGGTTTGGAGGACTGGCTAAGTTGATAGCAACTAAGGTACATAAAGCAACTAAATGCTTGTGTTGTTTGGTTGATTTTGCAGGCCTGTGGCTGGCAGACTGAGCATCTCTTAGGAGGATGACAGTATGCAATGTAGCAAATACGAAGGATTCCTGTCTATCTTGTCTTTGAGACCAATATTGTTCTCACCGTTTTGCTTTATTCTGATTAATTGTTTTTGCTTTATTCAGTATTCTGTTTCAATTGGTTTTATTGTTTTATTTTTGGTTTGATTTGGCTATACCTGATGGAATGAACAACTATTGTGAGGATAGCAAGATATACTACAGAAGCTATTGTTTTCCTACTATCCTGCTTCGAAGTTCTGCACCAGTTCTACTGCTTTGTTTTGATTGACTTTGATCTGTTCTGTTTTGTTGGATTTTATTACATTTAAAATAAAATTTAAAAAATAAAATAAAGAGGAGCTCCTTAGGGGTGATGTTTTCTGGCCAAAACATCACCTGGGTGATGACTTGACCAATCCCATATCCAATCTGAGTTTTTCTTTCAGATGCTTTCAACTTCTTTCCTTCTCTCAATGTAATCCTCCTTGCACTGAGAGCTGTTCTTTTCTCCAACACTACATGCATCTGTTTTGGAAGCTCTATTAGTGTCTTGCGGTGTCTGTGAGTGAGGCGGGCTGTCACAGTGGGAATTGGAGCTGCTCCATCCAGATTCATGCTGGGCATCTGGCAGTACTTTTTCCACATCACCATTATAAATAGAAACTGAGTCAGGAATATTGCTCCCATTCCCATTATTGCTGAAGTGAAATTCTAGCCAGTATCCCTGCAGGTTCTCCTCCTGCATTGGGGACCCCTCTCTATGACATGTCATCAGAGGCTACTTGACTGTGGGGCTCTGTGACCAGCTGTAATAGTGCCTTGGTGGCAGTTGCTCAACAGCAGGTGAGCCACAGGCCTGCCTCTCTCAAAGTGGGATTCTTGTGTGAAATTTCATGGGGTTTTTTTGAAACAGAGTCTCACTATGTAGCCCAAGGTGGCCTTGGTCTCAGTGATCTTCCTGCCTCAGCCGCCCAAATGCTGCAATTACAGGCATGCACCACCATGCCCGGCTGCATGAATTTTTCAGGTGGGAAGTTGGCTGAGTGATGCTGTTGAAGAGAAAATGAGTGAGTGGATCTCTGAAAAGTTAAAACTGGAGGTGAAGCTCTACCGATCTTAGTTCTAGAAAGTTTAGTCCAGTTGTCAAATGAGAAAAATGTAGAAGATCAAGTCCAGAGATGACACATTTGTTTCACTTTCACTCAAGAGATGATGATAACAAAATAACAGTCCAACCTCACCAAGAGATTAATTAAGCATAGTGCACATTCTGCAAAGAAATGGAATGACATTTGAAAAGATGGATAATTACTGAGAAAAAGAGAATAGAAAGATACAAAACCTAAAGGATGCTCAAAGGATTAAAATGATAGAGAAAACAAATACTCAGAAAAAGTAAGTGTCCCAAGTTTGTGAATGAAAGCAGGACCGGGTCGAGATGACATCACAGACTGTCCCATGGGCAGCAGGTGTTCTCATGTGCAAGATGGTGCTTGGCATACAGTAGGTGCCAGTTGACTCTCACAAATGAGGGAGAGTGTTATGGGTATGGTCCTCTGGCCCCACCAAGTTTCATGTAGTCATGGCATGGACATGGCTGAGTCTAGCATTTGTGATTGGGTTGCTGTCTGGAGCTGGGATTGGTGAAGTGAGTGCTGCACCCACCCAGGGGTGGAGCCCACATACAGTGTAAGGGTAGGAGGAAGGCGTGTCTCTCTCTTGCACACAGTTCACCTTGCTGTTGTGGTAGCCATGAGTGGCTGCCCTGCCATGCCCCACTGCCTTGGAGCCAACTGAGTATGGGCAGAAACCCCCAAGAACTGTAAGAAATAAACCTTTCCTTTCCTAATTTTGGGTGTCAGTTATTTTGTCTCAGCAATGAGAAAAAGTAACTGAGTCAGAATTTGGTACCAGTGGAGTGGGGTTGTTGCTGTGACTAAACCTGACCATGTGGTTCAGGAGCCTTTGGGAATGGCTTGTGGGAAGTTTGAAAAGGTTCAGAGATCTTGCCTGAAAGAGTGGCACTGAAACAGCTTAGGCTTTTCTGTATGGGAGATTCTGGTCAGAGCTCAGAAAACCAGAAGGCTGATAGGAAGCCTGCGGGTAGGGACCAGGCTTGGGAGGTTTCTGTTGGGAAGAAGGACTGCATTGGTTGTTGGACTCCAATCGATGTGTGTTATGGCTTGGCACAAAGTTTGTCTGCATTCTGCTCATACTCAGAGATTTTGCGTGAGACTGAGATTAAGGGCAGTGGACTGATGAATCTGGCAAAAGAAATTTCAAGGCAGTCAAATGTTGGGGTGGTGGCATGGCTATTGTTGGGGGCTTTTAGCCAGATTTATGCTGTGAATCAAGAGCGAAGAGCCCTGCATGGTGATTTAAAATGTGAGTTTGGCCAGAAAGCTGTGGACTATAAAGACAGAGCTGAGACCTCAATTTGTGAGAAGGAACAAAGAAATAAAAATGATGGCCTGGGGGCATTCTGGGAAGCAGCTGGCCTCCACCCTTTGCAGCCTCAGACCATCAAAAGTGAAAGAATTTGCTTGGAGGAGAAAGCTGCAGAGCACAATGTTCCCGAGTAGTGATGGAGGCCACAGGAGATTCCAAAATGGTGGCGGCCACACCAGATTCCAGAATGGTGGCAGCATACAGAATCTGTTCCTCACAATCAGGTTCAGAGAGTGCAGCAATCCAGGCACTCGACCCCTACAGCTAAGAGAGAGGAAAGCCTGGCTGTTGCTCAAACTGGTAGTGGACCTTGGTGGCATTCACATGGCACTGGATTTAAGTGCAAGGAAAATGCACAGTTTTCACCCTGACTTCAGAGGACAATATGTAAAGATGTAAAGGTGATGCCAAGGGTGCAATGGAAAACCCAGAAGTTTGAAAAAGCCAGGAACATGGATCATCTAAGAAAAGCTGTGAAAACCAAGTAGAGTGGACTTAAGAGAGAAGTTGTGGGAGTTAAAGCCGTGAAAGTGCTATGGGTGTGGAGTCACTCAAGCCATTTGGAGCTCACAATTTCCCACAGATTGTTTCAGATGCTGGACATGCAACTATAGGACTTCATGTTTGCATTGCTGGATTTTGGACTTGCTATGGTGCCAATGCTTTGTATTCCCCTGTGTGTAACTTTTGGAATGGTAATGTTTACCTTGTGCCTTTGCATTTTGGAAGTGTTTAAATTGTTTTCATTTGTACAGCGGGTTACAGTTAAGAGTTTGCTATAGATCTCAGAGGAGATTTGAGACTTGGACTTTTCAGCAATGCTGAAACTGTTAGGACTGTGGCACCTCTTGGAGATGGGCTAAATGCCTTTTGTATAGAGGATATACATGAGTCCGTGGGGGCCCAGGGGTGGAATGTTGTGTGTATGGTCCTGTGGCCCCACCAAGTCTCATGTAGTCATGGCATGGACATGGCTGAGTCTAGCATTCGTGATTGGGTTGTTATCTGGTGCTGGGATTGGTGATGTGAGTGCTGCACCCACGCAGGAGTGGGGCCAACATACAGTGTAAGGGCAGGAGGAAGGCATGTCTCTCTCTTGCACGCAGTTCAGCTTGCTGTTGTAGCAGCCATGAGTGGCTGTCCCACCACTCCACACTGTCTTGGAGCCAACTGAGGACTGAAACTCCCAAGAACTATAAGAAATAAACCTTTCCTTCCCTAATTTTGGGTGTCAGGTGTTTTTTCTCAGCAGAAAAAGTAACAAAGACGGAGAGACAGCTTGTCTTTCCAGGTTCTCCTGAACATGCTGTTGAGTAAGTATAAATCAAAACTACAAAAGCTTTATGAAAAAGCTTATATATTTTGAGTCAGGGTCTTGCTATGTAATTCAGACTGATCTTGAACTCACTATGTAACTCTGACTGTCGTTGAACTCACAGCACTCCTCCTGCCTCAGCCTCTCCAGTGCTGGGATTACAGGTGTGCATTACCACACTCAGATTGAGAAAACTCATTTTGAAGAACTCTCCTGAAATGTAGTAGTCAAC
The DNA here is from genome assembly GCA_004363535.1 of Dasyprocta punctata. Classification (NCBI taxonomy): domain Eukaryota; kingdom Metazoa; phylum Chordata; class Mammalia; order Rodentia; family Dasyproctidae; genus Dasyprocta; species Dasyprocta punctata. The sequence continues at coordinate 31,420 of RJWM01002795.1, forward strand.
AAATAAGAGTTACTGATACTTCTTACTATTGCAAGTGTTCTTTGTTGAAAGTGATGGCCCCTCCCGTGTTCCCAGCACTCCATTTCTCACCCTCTCTACATATCACCCAGGTGTCCTGGAATCATTAAGTCTTCAGGTTCCCAGTGGGATCTTCAATCTTAAGTTCAAGGGTCTTTCCTATGTCCTCACTGCACTTCAACAAACAGACATCAAGATATCAGAAGACCCCAGAATGACCTACGAAACAGAAGAGGAGCATGAGGAAAGACTATTCATTCCATGGAAGGAAAGTTTTGTTCACAGAACCTCCTCCTCTCAAGCAGCTCAGAATTCTTTTCCAGCACAGGTTATATGGCTGTCCACCTGGCCTGAGGATCAGAACCCTGCTTGTGGGGTCAGACCCCTCTGCAGAACTGAATGATACCTAAACCCAGCCTCCTGGGTTCACTGCACTACACACTGCACTGTCCCTGCCTGTAGGGCTCACTGTGCTCACAAGCTAATCGTGGGAGGACAGGTGTCTCCTTGTGTGGCTCTACTTCATCTGTAACCCACACAAATCAGTTCAAGACGAAGTGGGGAGGACAGGTTTCATCACACCATAGAAAATGAAGGCTCTAAGCTGGGTGTGGTGGAGCACACAGGACACCTTTTATTTATTTGTGTCATCTTCAATTTCTTTCATCAATGGTTTAGCTGGACACGATGGCACACACCTGTAACTCCAGTGCTCTGGGAAGCTGAAATAGGAGGACCGCAAATTTGAGTCCAGCCTGGGTAACTTAGTGACATAGTGATCTGTGTCAAAATAAAAAAGGGATGGCTATGTGGCTTAGTGTGAAGACCTTGTATTCAATCCCCTGTACCATCAGAAGAAGGAGAAAGAAAAGAAGGAGGATAAGAAAGATGAGGAGGAGGAGGATGACAATGACGATAACAACAACGATGACCACAATGAAGATGATAACAAGGAGAAGGAGGAGAAGAATAAGAAGGATGAGGAAAAAGATTAAGATAGACATCTTATTTCGAAGTCCCTGCTCCATAATGAATATGGAATCACCTACAATGCATGCTGTTTTCTGGAGCTTGTGTGGTCAGAGGAGCTATCTAGTTCATTGTCCCCTACCAGTGGGGTGCCAGAACTTTCAGAACCCTTGAATGCAATAGTAATCCCCAGAAGATTTGCAGACCTAGGGCACTTAATGCCTGGTTCTTGAGAACTAGACAGTGGAGACAGGGAAGAGGGAGTCTATATTTGCTGATTTTGTGGCTGTATGAGGACGATCTAACTTCCATTCTACCACTTCTGAAGTGGAAACTCCTATTTTTCTGTGCACAGCATTGCATTCCCCATGATGCTCCTTTCAAGAAAACTAGTTGAAGTCTGAAAGAATGTCTCCTGTTGAAACACCTTGGAGAGGGGCCTCCATTATTCCATGGCAACCTTGATTCCCAAGCTCTCGTGATGGAAGGATGAGGTCAGACACAGGAAGTCTTTATTCCCATGCAGTCAGGTTTCTACCCACAAAGTTTCTTGATCCAAGCACAATCAACTCAGGAACTTTACTGGAGTTCTTTCAGATATCACAGGTTGAAGGATGGGGCCCCAAGAGAGAGTAACCTCAGCACCAGGTACTCAAAGGGTAGATGCTGGTGAGTGATTTCCCAGGGATTCTGGGTTGGTCTCATACATACTCCAAGACTTCTCTGGGGAAGTAAGGCTTCAAATGCTTGCTAAGGTGGAGTAAATGTATCTCTGATTAATGGATCACAAACAATTGCAAGAGTTTCTCTAATGCAAGGAAAAATACACACATTAGAATGAAAAAGCTTGATTCAATCCTGGCTTCTCCACTGACCAGGAGAGTGGAAATTAGGCATTGTCCTTCTCTGTATCTCGGTTCTTGCTTTGTCAAGTTAATGAATAATAAGCAGCTTGTCAGATGGATGTTATGAACTGCCCACAGTCACAGTGTGCTGGCTTCTAACCCCTTGACTGGTCAGGTCCTAAGTGTCACCTTATCCTGACGTTAGGAGTACCCAGTCCCTTGGCACTTTAAACAAACACATAGCATTTAAATAAAGGGAGCTAAAATTTCATCAGGAAAATCCAGACCAAGAAATGAATAAAACTGCACCATGTACTTCTAAATAAGTTTAAGTAGAAAAAACGTTAAGGTTTTTGTGTGGTGCTGAAATTTTTCTGAATTCTGAATACTTCACCAGAACAAGATTATTGGGAAAAAGCTGACCTGGACCAAGGGCCTGTCCCAGCTCACTGCAGACCCTCAGGACGACAGCTGATCTCTGAGCATCACAGATGCAAATAAGGAGGATAATGGGTCATATTTCTTTGAAGTGGAGAGAAAATATCACATAAAACAAAGTTACCCAGAACAAAAGCTGTTCCTGAATGTGACAGATAAAGTAAATGCCCAGAAAAGTGGATTTTCTCCTTGTCCAAAATCATGGGAGCCAGGCAAGGATGCTGGGAAGCTTCAGCTCAAAGCATGTCCCTCCAGAACATCAGCCCGGTCCCTTTCCCTTCCCCAGTCATGACTGGCACAGCTGGGATCCAGGTACCCTGAATAAGGGCCTTGCAGCATACCATGGACCTGTGAGAGGGGACCCACCAAAGTTTTCCTGCAAAGAAGCAGATAGCAATGTTACAGCCCACAAGAGCCACTGGTCCTCAGTGCTCACCTTCATCCCACACCCACGTGACCATGGCACCATTCTCACCTGCTGGGTGACCTTTCCCAGAGGTGGTGTGGCTTATGGCCCCATTTTTTCCCTTCTCCTGGTGCCCATGAGGTCTCCAAACTGCTGTTGCTTCTTCATTATCAAATCCTCTGCTACCACACTCTTGACACTCTCTACTGTGTCCCCTCTCATCTTCTTGGTTGAGTTATTTCAATCTTCCCACCAGCCCAAGTGCGGCTGCCCTTTGTCCTCTGGGGAGCGCAGTCATTTCTTTGCTCTGCTTTGAGCTCTGCCTTTGAGTCTCCCCTACTTTTCTTTCTTGAGCCCCACTGCACCCCCACTGATTCTGCACCTCCATTGCAGTCTGTGGTTTACTCCTCCTTTCTTGCAGAGGTCCCTCACTGAGGCCTGATGTCCTCCTCTCCCTTCCTTTCCATGTATGTGGCCCTTTTTTGTCCTGACCATTGCTCTGTCCTCCTTCCCAGGCTCTCCCCTCAAGTCTGTTTCCCTCATGGGACAGCCCCGGAAGGTCGTCCTGTGCCCATGGGCCTAGAGCAGGCCCTGCCGCACCCATGGTTCCTTGGCACCCTGGTCCAGGCTCCTCACCTTATCATGCTCCCACATCTCCATGAACCTTTGAACATCACCTCTCCATCTGAGATTCCCTCCTGCCATGTGTTCACATGACCAACCTCCTAAATTCCTGCCTCAGCTTCACCTCTCTCTTTATAGGGTCTCTGAGCCATTTCTGAGACCCAATTTGTGTTTCTATGTCTCTGGACCTGACAGTCGCATGTCCAATTTCTGTTAGTGTGGGGAGTAAAGGTCTTCGGTGGGAAGGGACTTTGGGAAGTAAGCAGGACTCTCAACTTCACCCTCAGTGGTGTCTGTCACACACCCCCAATCCAGAAGACACTGAGCAACGGCACAGCACTGTTTGTCCTGGAGGACCAGTCCTTAGACCTGGTCTGAGTCTAATGGCAAACCAGGTAGACACTTGGTAAAGCCCTGCATCCCTACCTGGTCTCCGGATCTGGAGCTTTGGAGCTGTCCCATGTAGGGGCTGAGGATGGAGGGGCATTCACCTGCCAGGCTCAGCACCCACTGGGCTCCCAGCACTTTTCTTTGAGCCTCTCTGTGCAGCGTGAGTAGCAGCACAGGATCTGGGGCCTCAACCTGGCAGGTGTTTCAGATGGAGGACAGGCCAGGCCTGGGGACGGAACAGTGTCCACTTCCCCTTTCCCAAGAAGTCCCTCTTTCTGCCTGGGTGTAGCTGAGAAGCTGGAGGAGTCCTGGCCCCTGGTTCACACCTTGACTGGGGGACCGCCTTGGGACCTGGCTTCCTCCTCACATTCAACTTCCTCCTCACTGGATCTATAGAGGTGAGCAGGACTACCCCACTTCATAGGGTCCAGTGATAGGTCCTCAAAAGGGCCTGAGCTCTTCTCCTCTACCTAGAATTAGAATTAAAGAGCTAACTTTGATCTGAGACTTGTGTTGGTCCTGCAGGCCTGGAAGTGACCAGAGGCTCAGAGCTGTGAGGCCTCAGTGAGATCCCTTCTTTTCCACCCTGGAAAATCGACTCACACTCCTAGCGATCACCTGTGCCCCTCCCCAATCCTGTTCCCACTGTTCCTATTGATGTTTTTCCCCACCACTCTGACATTACCTTGTTAACGTTCTTTTTTTAAGCTCAAACCTTACTCAGTTCCTGTTGCATGTAAGGTTGGTCCTCTTTCCCCCATAAATCTATGGCAGTCAGAGTGAAACCCAGTGCTTCCAGGGTTAGAGCTATGACTGAAGGCCATGCTGTGTCTGGGGGCAGGGCGCTCCATCCATGACCACAGCAATGATAGCACCCCAACTCCTACTCGGTCTCCTGATTCCATTGCAGCTGCCCCTTCTGTGCACCCCCAAGGCAGCAGTGTCTGCCCTCTCTCTACACTGATGCTCACACCTGTCATGAGCTCCAATCCTCATGGAGATTGTGTGAAAGTCAGAATATGGCCCATGAAACCTTACTTAGTTGGTCAGTTGTATCACTGGCTGTGTTAGTCTGGTTTCTCCAGAGAAACAGAACTCAAGTGCTATGATTTTAAGTTTTCCTCAAAAGTCAGTGCATTAGAAACTTAAACCCCAAAATCACCTTAAATAGTCTTTGGAGGTGGAATATGAGGGAGGAAATTAGAATTAATTGAAGTTGTGGGTTTGGGGACTCCATCATGGCATTAGTGGGTTTATGAGAAGAGGAGTAGAGACACCAGCTAGGATACTCACTCTGTCTCATCATATGCTGCCCTCTGCCATTATACTGCAGCAAGAAGGACCTCACTCATGCCAGGCAGATGCTGACTCATGCTCTTTGGCTTTCCAGCTTCTAAAGCTGTGAGCCAAATATACTTCTACTCTTTGTAAGTTACCAGCCTCAGGTTGTTTGTTATAACATCAGAAACTGTATTTAGTCTTGCACACAGACACAGACACAGACACAGACAAACAGACACACACACACACACACACACACACATTGAGAGAGAGAGAGAGAGAGAGAGAGAGAGAGAGAGAGAGAGAGAGAGATGGGCACTGGACACTTTGAGTACTGAGATGAGCTTTATCCTACCTCTTTCCCTGGGAAGACAGAGCTTCTGTGAATAGGCAAATGACCCCAGAAGACAGGGCATGGGATTGTGGGACAATGCCTTAGTAAGGGAGAAAGATTAGGAATGCCATTTTCCTGGGTGATTTGCATGCCACTATACATTTCACTCTGGGCACTTGTGCCCACCTGGGCCACCAGTCCTTGTACTGGGACCTAGTGGCTTCTGCTCTTACAGACTGACCCCAGCTACCCTCCTTTGTACCCAGCAGTTGTCACATGTCCCTCCCAGTGAATGCCATCATCTCTGTGTAACTACCTGAAAAAACCCAGAGCAAAGCTAGCAACGAAACCACTCAGCCAGGATCCAGTTGGTTTACAGCAGGTTGACATACAATGGAATGAGTTTTGGGTGCTTTGATGTGCAGCAGTACATAACTGAAACAGCAGCCCACACAGGCCATAGCGAATAGGGAAAAGGCAAAATTGGAAGTTCACTTGTCTAACTAACTTTCCCACCTTCAGTATTGAAAGGGTTGTTTTCAGGGGTAATTCCAAATCTTCTGTGAAGACCCTATGAAGTTCTGTGTTCTATCTGCAGCTAGGTGGAAACAGCACTTCAAGAATCCTGTCCCTGTGTGCTTACAGGTTAAAGGTGGCCACAAGAGAAAAGAAGTTAAAGAAGTCACAAGAGTGATGGCCAACAGGACCCAATGCTATGGCGGCTTTCACAGATCGTTGCTGAGTTGTGTACTCACCCCACTGGTGTGACATAACAGCTGTCTCATCTGTCTGATGGGAGGGATTACCCTTTTTGCACAGGAGTGTGGGAAGGAATCGATAGAGATATGCATGTAGAAGAGCAGCATACAGTCTCCACAATTGTTGCCCTGGGAATGGGCAACAACAGCCCAGGGTCCTGGGACAACAGCTTGAAGTCATCCCAGGGCAATCCTGAGGTTGGACAGAAAAGGGGGGAGAAAGATCTGCTGCTTTCTGAGTGGCTCCTTCCAGGTGGACTTTGTCACTCTTCAGCACACAGGACGTGTGGATGCTCTGGTGTCAGACTTTGGGCCCCTGTCTGTGTGATCAGGATCTTGCACAGAGCTGCAGACATCAAACCTCCAACAGTGCAGTCATCCTGCCTAGGGATCCTCAGAGCTAGAGTCCGTCCTGAGCAGAGGGAGCACCCCATGGTCAGTCCCCTGACGTCTGCTGAGCGGAGTGGGGTGAGGCACACATAGAGCACAGAATTCAGAGGGTGGCTGAGGATCGGCTGCACAGTGGAAGAGTGAGAGGTACTGGGAATGCAGTACAAAGAGTCAAGCTATTTCCTCTGTCTCAGAGTCACTTGTGGAATTCAGATTCCTCACAATTGCCCGAAAGTCCCTGCCATGTCCACTCTGCCCATTCTCCACTAAGAACTCACCTTCCACTCCAAAACTGTGAGATCCCCAATCATCCCTGGTCTGTGCTTCCTTCAACTGTGGCCGCCTACCCCGTGACATTGAGATTGTTCAGTGACTATTCCCCAGCCAAACACTGCTGCCTCTCAGAGAAACCCTGCACCTGTTCCACTTACCCCTTTGCTGGAAACCGCAAGGCACACGCTGAATGTGCACCACCTGGCTGCAAAAGAATGAAAGAATGAGTGAGTGAGCGAGTGAGTGAATGAATGAATGAAAATTTCTTCCATCATTCTATGGTGCAGACTTGACAATTCTTCCCTCCTAGCCCAATCAATTTAGGGCAGACAAAGATTGGTACGGTGGCTCCACAGGCAGATATTAACACAAAAGACAGTTGCTAGTGTGACTGGGGCAATTTACTTTGCTGTCTTAGTTTGTTTCAGCAGCTTTAGCAAGACTCCATAAACTGGGTGGCTTATAAATGAGAGACATTTATTTTTTACAGTTCTGGAGGCTAGGCAGTCCAAAATCAAGGCACCAGAAGGTTCAGTGTCTGGTGAGGACATGGTTTCACATAGTTTGTGCCTTCTTGTTGTGTCCTCCTATACTGGCAAGAGCAGAGAAGCTCTCTGGGGTCTCTTTTATAAAAGTACTAATCATATTTGCAAGGGCTCTTTTCCTATGACTAAATTACCAATAAGAAGCTCCTTTCTCTTGCTGTCTTCACCTTGACCATTTGGTTTTCAACTTATGAATTTTAAAGAGATACAAATATTAAGACCACGTTGGACCCCAGTAATGTCTTCTGAAAATTGGAGAAGTGGTTCTAGAGGGCCTCCCAGCTCTCTTGACTTGTGCCCCAAGTTCCTCTTTTTGGTATGGATTCTCTGTGGCCTCCCCAGATCTCTCCTTCCCATTCTTCTGCTTTTCTTTACGAGCTGGGGGCCATAGGAAACAGATGGGCCATGACCCAACTGGGCTGACCACTGGGATGCTGCAACTGTTCCTATGTGGGAGGGAATTTGGGCAAGTTGAATGGCTCAGGAGGATTGTAGGATGGGATAACAGCTGAACATGCAAGAAGCAATGAATGTGCATGTGTGCATGTGTGTATGCATGCACATGTGTGCATGCATGTGTGTGTGTTTGGAGAGGTCCAGCTATGCATGCATAACCCCTGTACCTCCCCTTCTCAATTATCACAGTTGATTAAAACTTCACAACCTCTCCTCAAAGTTATGGGTAATTGTTCTGGGAAGGGAATGGCATAGAATGGAAAGATCCACAAAATTGAATGGAAAGAACCAGAGTACTTTTCTATGAATAAAATCTTTAGTCCAACATATTCAAATGAGTGATAGTATTCAAGATGTTACCTCAGGTGAGAAAACTGCCAGGACAAACAAGGCAACAATTGGCACTAAAGTGAACCCAGGGGTTCCTTCAGGGAGGAGTGGGTTGTAGCAATAGGAAAGGCGAACAGGTGAGTGATCTCGGAGCATGCATGGTGGTCTATCTCTTGCTGTAAATCACTGAGTTGTTTTCTAGAAGCACTTTCATCTACATGTCATGTATTCCCACCTCTATCCTGCTCACAAATTTCCAAGAAATACTGACAGGAACCAATGTAGGCAGCATCTCTTAGGATTTTCACCACGTCCTCCCAGTCCTTGCCAAACAGTTAAAAATAATCTGTTGGAATCAGGAGTACGTTTCTTCTCACACGAAATCCTGGCCTTCCCTGATGGTAGATGCCCCAAGGCTGGCACTCCTCACTCTATCTCTCCAGATTCCTCAGGGCAGACCCACCATGCTCTGGGGTAATGAGGTGGTGTTAGTGAGACACAGCAGTGCTAAGGTGTTCTATCTGGATGAGCTGGATGGGCAGCTCGGTGGAGCAGTGCTTGTGTAGCACGTGCAAGGCCCTGTGTCTCAGTTTCTTTCTTGTTGCTGGGACAAAATATCTTAAACTCACAACTCAAAGAAGGAAAGGTTTATTTTTGTTCACAGTTTGTAGAGATTTCAGTCTGTAGTTAACTGGCTCCAGGGCAGGAGGGTAGCATGGCAGAGGGGCACTGAAAAGGAGAAAAGGTCTATGATAGAGCAAACAGGAAGAAGAGAGCTATCAATGGGAGGAGGGAGGGTGACAAACCCAGGTCATGCCCCAGGGACTCACCTCCTCTGATCGAGTTTCACCTCCCAACATCACATTTAACTATAAATGCATCAGTGGAACCTGTGAGTGTAGGAGGTGTTTGGGGACATCTAGATATAAGCCAAACACCCTGCATTCCATCCCCAGCATGAAATTCAGTCTTGCAGAAAAAAGACGCTTACCCCTTTCAAAATATGCCTGTTCCCTCTTGACTTTCTTCCCTATCAAGTCCTGCAGTACATTAGTGACCACCTCAGTTCCTCGGACTTCTTGTGAACCGGGTTCCTCTCCAGTTCCTCATTATGTTTTAACACTCAGAATGCTTACCCGCACCCAAGTATCTCCTCTGCTCAACCTTCCCCAGATTGAGCATCCACCCTGGGTGAGATCAACACTATACCCCACCTGCTTGCCCCACACTGAGGCTCCTTGGTCCTCTGGTTGCTGGAAGATTTATAGTCTCCCCATTGGTTGGTGAGCCCTTGGGGACAGTGCCCAGGCCTGCTGTGCTGACCTCACTGTGTGAGGAGGGCGTGCCCACCACAGGGCTGCAGAGCGGGGCAGGTGAGTCCTCCTGTTCACAGGACCTACCCTGCCTCTCTGTCCATGCTGTCCCTGGGTCCCACCTCAGGCTGCACAAATGCCCATGGTCTCAGGGGTGGCTCAGGGGTCTGGACAGCCGGGACCCATTTTCACACTGCAGAGAATGTCACCCAAAGTGAGGGATGTCACCAGGGAGCAGATAGGGTGGGTCCCTGCCTGGGGGTGAGCTGGGGAGTCTCTCGGCCCTCTGGCCCCAGGCTCCCAGGAGCGGCCGGGTTGGTGGGTGACTGATGCCCACTGGGCCCTGATAGGGGCCGGTCTGAAGCTCCGCCCCCAAGGAGGCGCCGCTCTTCCTGTGGGGCCTCCTGCGGTGCTTGAGGCTCTGGGTTCCTCAGAACGGAGATCCCGGGCGGACTCCACCGGGCGGTACCGCAGCTCCAGCCAGACATGCGGCTCCTGCTGCTGCCGCCGGCGCTGCTGCTGCTGCTCTGGGTGCAGGACGGGGTGAGCCTACCCGGTTACTCCATTAAGGTGCAGAGCTGGGTGACAGTGCAGGAGGGCCTGTGTGTCCACGTGCCCTGCGAGGTCACCTACCCCGATGAATCCTGGACTGAGTCGGACCCGGCTTACGGCTACTGGTACCGGACCAAGAATGGGTCTAGAAGCCAGGGTGCTCCGGTGGCCTCGAATGATCCATGGCGACAGGTGCGGGAGGAAACCAGAGGACGATTCCACCTCACCGGGGACCCCGCGGCCAACAACTGCTCCCTGGACATCAGAGATGCCAGGAAGAAGGACGAGGGGTCGTTTTACTTCCGGCTGGAGAGAGGAAAGGCACGCTATAACTACCAGTCTTACCTGTCCGTGCGTGTGACCGGTAAGGGCCGGGCCTCAGTAGAGGGGAAGTCACAGGGCAGCGGGCAGAGCCAGGGTGAACCCGCCCCGGGAGGACTCCGGGCTGAGCATCCGCGCTGCAGGAGGGGGGAGCCAGGACCCGAGCCCCCCTCAAGGCCGCACCTCGGAGCCTCGTCCTGATCCCGCTGTCCCCGCTCCCCACCAGCACTGAACCACACCCCCGACATCCTCGTCCCGGAGACCCTGGCCCCCGGCCGCCCCAGCACCCTGACCTGCTCTGTGCCCTGGGCCTGCGAGCGGGGCACGCCCCCCATCTTCTCCTGGCTGGGGGCCTCTGTGTCCCACCTGGACCCCTCGATCACCAGCTCCCCAGTGCTCACGCTCACGCCCCGGCCCCAGGACCACGGCACCTCCCTCACCTGTGAGGTGACTCTGCCCACGGTCAGTGTGACCAAGAGGACGACGGTGCATCTCAACCTGTCCCGTGAGCGCGGGGTGGGGACGGCGGGCGGCCGCGGGAGGGGAGTCCCTGGGGGCGGGAGAGCGGCTGCGTGGGGTCGAGGGGCTGCGTCCTGGAGGCCGGGTGGGGCGGGGGCAGAGGGTGCGGCCTCCAGCCCTCCCCAGTTCTGCAGCTCCTGGGGACAGGCCCGGTGCAGCCCCCAGCCTCACCACTGACGGCCCTGCCGTGTCTTCCCGCCCCAGACCCTCCGCGGAACCTGACCGTGACCGTCTTGGCCCAGGGAGCCAGCTCGGGTACGGGGCCTCCCGGCGACTGGGGCGGGGGTGCGGGGCCTCTTCAGCCCGGGCGGTGGGGGGCGCGGTCCTCCTCACCTGGATGCAGGCTGGTCCCACAGATCCCTCGTTGGGGGCCCAGTGGCTCCTCCCACCCACAACCCCACGATCACTTTGAACCCCACTATCCTCCCTTCCTCCCTGACTGTGGCACGGACGCCTCAGACCCCTGTAAGCATGGGGAGCTCTCATGCAGGGAAGCTGAACTCTCCAGGCTGCTCCCCGCCCCCATCTTTCTCTTTATCCCCTCAGTAGCTTCCATCCAAGCACCGGAGGAAGGAGACACGCACACACACAGAGGCACACACAACAGTCTATTCCCAGAAGTCACCGCGACTGCACAGGCTGTGCTGAGCCTTGGTCGGCCCCCTGAGGGTCAGAGAGCTCACGGCGTGGCAGCAGCAAACGGGCCCTGGTTTTCCATGGCTGTGGCACCCACTGCCTGGATGGATCTGGTTCCCTGGTCATCTCCTGCCAGTGGACAGTTGTGGTGCTAATTGTATTTTTCTAACAGAAAAGTGTGATTAGTGTTGCGTCTACTTCCCTAAGAGCGTGTGTGTGCGTGTGTGTGTGTATGTGTGTGTGTGTATCAGCTCCTAAATATAAAATATACCTGGGTCACCTGTTGTTTCTGAGTTTGAGCATGAGGGTCACGTTGTCCTGTACTGATGGGGACAGACTTACATCCTGCCCTCACGGGGTGAAAGTGTGTGTTTTCCTGTCCTTCAGTCCATGTCTGAGAGTCTGTCTCTTTCTCTGGACTCCAGCACCCTTCTTTCTCTGGATCTTGTCATCACTCTGACCCTGTGCATCTTCTCTACCTCACCCGCAGCCCTGGCGAACGGCTCCTCTCTTCCAGTCGTGGAGGGCCAAGCTCTGCGCCTGCTCTGTGCGGTCGACAGCCTCCCCCCTGCCACGTTGACCTGGTCCTGGGGGAACCTGATTCTGTGCCCCTCGGAGCCGGCGAACCCTGGGGTGCTGGAGCTGACTCCTGAGCACCTCACGGGGGAAGGCGAATTCACCTGCCGAGCGCAGAACTCTCTGGGCTCCCAGCACATCTCGCTGAGCCTGTCCCTGCCGAGTGAGTGACTGATGGCCTACAGAGGGGCTGGGACAGGGACAACACCTGCCCTAGACAGCAGCCCACCTTCGTGGGATGGGGTGGGGTCACCACTGTGCTGGCCCTGCTATGAGGCCTGGACTCTCCCTCTCCCCAGGGCCTCACTGTCTTCTTCCTGCAGGGCCAAGGCATGGCATAGGGTGGGGCCAGGGGAAGGGCAGCGTGAGCTCTTGGGGGTCAGGGGCTGGGGCCTAAGATAACGGTGTTGGGGGTGTTGAGGTCCTTTTGGGGCCAACACTGGAATGAGACATTTTACTTGGGCGCAGAATTTAAGGAGAAGCCAAATAACAAAAGGCACAATCAAACAGAACTACCATGCAAACAAAACCTCAGCAATCAAAGGAAATAATCATATTAGGATGCAAAAAGCTTCCTAAAGTGAATGCAAAATATATTCCCTGATAGGTACACTACCAAATTTTAATAACAACTAGCTGCACCCAGCATTTGTAGGCCTGGCTGTCCTCCCCCTAGCCCTGCCACGGCCCCTTTCCTCCCCGGTTCTCCTTTCCAGGAAAGCAGCAGGAAAGCAGAAGCCCAGGGTCCCACAGAGTGGGAGGAGGGCTGGGGCGGGTTCTCCGCAATGAATCAGCACAATGGTTCTCATCTGTCAGCAGACAAAGAGGGGCTTCCACACAAAGAGACAAAAGTGACTGGAGTGACCCTGGGGGCCATCGCGGGAACCTGTGCTACCACCCTGTTCTTCCTGTCCTTCTGCATCATCTCAGTCATGTGAGCATTGACCTGGGAGAGATGGGGAGTCCCCAGAAAGTGACAGGTGATGGATGGGCGCAAGGCTGGAGGGACTAAGGCTAAGGCAAGCTGCCAGGAGCTTGGGAGAGTACCTTTTGTTGTTGTAATAGTTTTACTTTTTTCAGTATTGGGGATTGAACCCAGGGCCTTTGCACTAAACCAAATTCCCAGCACTCCCCCCAATATTTATATTTTGATATACGGTCTCACTAAGTTGCTAAATTGGCCAGGCTGGACTCAAACTTGTGATCCTTCAGCCTTAGCCTCCCAGACTCCTGCAGCATGACCACACCTGACTGCTGACTGAGTGTGCCCTCTGGGGGCTTCCAAGACAAGGGCACCCTCTCTAGCTTCAGCCCCATCCCACCACCTTAACTGGAAAAGGGTGGCTGGGGGTGGGGAATCAGGTTGCCCCAGGACAGGGACCCCCGCCAGGCTAAAGGGTCCCTTGGTGTCTTCATTCAGAATATGGTCCTGCAGAAAGAAATCTTCCAGGCCAGCGGGAAAAATGAGGGATCCAGACGCCACCAGTGGTTCAGCCTCACAGGTAAGTGATACAGGATACCCCTCTGTGTTGACCCCAGCGTTGCTCTGCCGTGTGTTGCCCAAGGTTCCCCCCACCCCACCCATGAGCTCCTGACCACTGGTTTTCCATTTCGTTGACCTCAGACAATTCCCACCACCCCATTTCCCCCAGGCCATGCAGGAGCGGAGAGTCCCTCCCTCTCTGTCCCCCCTTCTGTCACAGCCAAAATGTCTTTGGGTCATGTCCCTTCTTCCTCCTCAACAATAGCATCTGTCTCCTCCCCTGCTTGACCCCATCATTGCTAAGGACACAGGATTCCTTCCTTGGGCCTCCTCACCTCCCCTGTCCCCCACCCAAGTGATCTTCCAAAAGCTACCATGCTCAGTTCCTCTGCACCTGCTACCCCACACCCATTGTAACAGGCTGGGTAGTAAAGATTTTTGGTCTTGTAGACAATACAGGTGGCTGTTAGAGCTACTGGGCTATGCTACTGCCACAGGAAAACAGCCATAGACTGTATGTCCATGATGAGTATGACCATGTTCCAATAAAACTTTACTTACAAAAATAGCCAGTGGGCTAAACCAGACCCAAGGGCTAACCCAAAGAATACAGTCAAACTGCTCAGCCCACAGCCCCCACACACTCCCGGGGTCTCAGATCACCCCCCACTGTGGGCTGGAATTAAAGTCAGGTGAGTGGGGTGCTTGCCTGGAATGCACAATTTAAAGGGTGCCACAAATCTCTGTGACTGAGACATGTAATGTTTTAACGCACGACTTTTTAAAAACTCAAAGCTTTCATAATAAGAAGATATCAAAAACTGAAATAATGACAAGTCCAATAAACCAAAGCTGGTTTAAAAAACCATTTAAGGCTATCAAGTTGTCAGGTGAAATTGTTGAGCATGGAAATTGGAGAGGTAAAGAAGTAGATTTTGAAAGCATCACTGTGCTTGCTTCCAGGAAAGCAAAGCAACAATAAATTGTTTTGGGTATACATAATATATTTAGAGCTAAAATAATGCTTTAATAAAATTACACTTCAATTTGTCAATATGATTTTAATTATCTCAGTGTACTGGAAAAAACTGACCATTCAGATTACATACAAGCATAAGTAGGAGCACAAATTGTTTTCCTTTGCCTCAGACTACAGTTGGCTCAGCAGGGCACTCTCGCTAATGCTGGGTTTATTTAATTTTTATTCTCAATGGAGTTTTTTGCATTCACTTTGATTTTAAGTATTGTATATTTATTTCAATTACTGAGAGTTTTGGCACCATTCCTGGGGAGTGCCTCACCTCCTCACCCCAATCCCAGCTCCACCTCTAGCCTGCTTCCCTCCTCCCAGTCCAGGAGAATAAGATCATTTGTGCCTCTAGGCCTTTGCATGGGTTGTTCCTTCCTCCTAAAATTCCTTCCCTCTGTGTTTCCATGTATACATTCCTATTTATCCTTTATTCTGTGGTGTAAATGTTATGCTTTTATTTATTTGTTGGATGCAGAGTGTGACTTTTGGAGGGTTTTGAGCAGCAGTGGATTCATGAACTCACTCAGGAAGCATTCTTGAGTCCTTGCTGGCAGGGACCATCTGGGAAAAGCACCAGAAAACTGTGGGCTAATCAGGTTTTATTCTAGATAGACGATATAAACTGAACAAACCAACTAACCAACCAACAAATAATAAATGAATATGATGTAAAAGATAGAGACATACTTTGGGGAAATGAAGGGTACACAGAATAGGAAGTACTGAGGAGTAGGCTTGAGGGTTTTGAAAAAATTATGTGTTGCCTATTATAAAATAATTTACCATAAAACTTACCACCATTACCACTTCTAAGAGTACAGCTGTACAACAGATCCTAGAACTTTCCCATCTTGTAAAACTGAAGTTCTGTCCATTAACAACACCACCTATTGCCCCTCTGGGCCCAAGCTCTCTCCCAAACCAGTCCGTGGCAACCACCACTCCACTTCCTATTTCTGTGCATTTGGCTACTATGCATACCTCATTTAAGCGGAAGTAAGCAGTATTTGTCTTTTTGTGATGGTTTGTTTCACTTAGCATAATGTCCTCAAGGTTCGTCTGTCTTGTAGCATCCAATGGAATTTTCTTTTTTTGTAAGAGTGCATAGCTTTCCACTGTATGCGTTTTCACCACATTTTCTTTATCTGTTTATGCATTGATGGACATCTGGGTTGCTTCCACCTGTTGGCTGCTGTGAATGATGCTACGGTGAACATAGATGTTCACATACCTTGTCAAGGTCCTTTTCCCTTTTTCTGGGTCTATTCTTACAAGTAGAATTTCTGGATCAAGTGGTGAGATAGTAACTTGTTCTCTTTCTTTCTTTCTTTCTTTCTTTCTTTCTTTCTTTCTTTCATAGTTAGGAATTGAACCCAGGGCTTTCACACTGAGCTATATTCCTAGCCCTTTATTTTTTATTTTTTATTTTAAAACAGAGTCTTGCTGAGTCACTAAGTTGCCCAGGCTGGGCTTGAACTTGGAGTCCTCTTGTATCCACCTCCTGGAGTGCTGGGGTTGTAAACATGTGTCACGACACCCAGCTATTTTTCCATAGTGAATACACCATTTTCTGTTCCCAGCAATAAGAATTCTCATTTCTTTACATCCTTGCCAACACTTGCTAATTTCTGTTTTATTTTGTTTCATATGAGTTTCTGAATAGTGGCCATCCTAATGAGTGGGAGGTGATGCTTGTTCATGTTTTTGATTTTTCATTTCTTGGATAGTTAGTGACATTGAGTCTTTTCATATGCTTATCAGCTATTTGCATATCTTTTTGGAAGAATGTCTATCCAAGTTACCCATTTTTCTAATCAGGCGACTTGGTTTCTGTTGGTGAATGGTAGGGATTCTTTTTATATTCTGGTTATTGGCCCCTTGTCAGATGGATGGCTTTCAAACATTCTTTATCATTCTGTAGGTGGACTTTGGTTGCTACTTGTGATGCAGATGGCTCCAGTTGGTCATTTGGTTGCTCCAAAGGTGCAGGGTGTTGCATCTGGCTGAAGCTCTAGATGTTCCTGGGGGAAAGAATGGCAAAAGGATGGAGAAAATAAAGAAAAGAGATGAAAGCTGAGGTCAGGTGGAACCCTCTCTCCTGATGGGAGGATGGAATTGCTCAACCACTGTAGTCCCTTATTTATACACTCAGGAGGTTGACGTCAATTTCAACCCCTCTGATTTGCAACTTTGTATGACTCACCTGAGCACCTTGTGCTCTCAGAGCTGAAATATCTTGTTTACTTCAACTGGCACAGCTTGTTTGCTTGACTTGCTTTGGGCTCTCAGTGTTCATAGGACTGACTTTGCTTTAACCCCACATGTGTAATCAATCTCCAGCTTCAGCCACTCCCCACATCTCCCCCTTTTTGGTTTTGTAGTCGCAAGCAATCAGTGGTCAGTTGAAATTGGAGGAGCTGTGTTTGTAGGACTCTGCAGGACTCTCATCCTCAAATACTTTCCATTCTGAGTACACTTACTAGTTTAGGCTAAAGACTTTTAGTCCAAGGATTTTAAGTCCATGAATTAAGCAATTTAACCTTGTATAGTCAATTAATTCATATTAGTAGTCAGTTACCAGTAGGGGTGGCAAGGTGTTAGTCACTTCAGTTTCTTTTATGGCTAACATATTACTATGGCATTGTTTTATACATTTTGTGGTTATACTTTTCTGAAGGAAGTTCAAGACCACGTTAAGATGAGACCTGTATTAATTACAATTAATCTCTTGCTATCTATGAAGGTCAGTTAAATCTCCTCAGGATTTACCTTGGAACCATGCACAGTACCTTTTAGCACTTCTGTCAGTGTCAGCCATCTGGATGAGTCACGGCCATTGCTTGACCAAATTGCTTTTTGTGCAAGCTTGGGAGGTTTTTCTCTCCTGGTGACTCTCTTTAGGCACACAATATATCATTGATTACTTTCCTCTGTGGTCCCACAATTTCTTTGGTCAGAAGACCAGAAACTCACAGAGTTTTGGGATGTTATAGAGAGGCTCTCTTTTGTCCTGGGTCTTGATTGACCTCGAAGAGTTGGGCCCAAAATATTGGCTATCATCTTAGAACATCTATCTTTTTAGTTTTTGTTCTCCAAACCTCAGTTGTTGAACATTCAGAAGAGAAGGTTAATGACACTACATTGTAATGAAGACAGTAAGCTTGATATTATTGTCTTATCTAAGTGTCAAGGACCTTAGAATATAAAACAGAACCATTATTTTCTAATAACCATGGGTGTTCTAATTTTTGAATTCCTATGAAATGCTAACAGGTACATGTTTCATACAGAAAATTAGAAATCAAGAGCTATACATAATCTTGCAGCATAACAACCATGATGACATTTTGTGACATACTTAAATTTCCATTTTGACATAGCATAACATTTTTAATCAGTAATCTATATCTAATACATAAAAAATTTTTTTACCTAACTTGCTGACCTTTAGTGAGATGTACATCTCATAAGTTTTTGTTAAAGGCAGAGGTCTGAATCTGAAAGAAAAGTCAATCACCATAAACAATCCCTATTTTACATTTGAAAGACTTGTACATCTGCAAGCATGAATATATTCAATACACCACAAAAAATAATAACTCTCATAGCCTTATAAAAACCTTTTGTTCCAGAGCATCTTTAAATGAAAAACTTAATTGTCTAGAAAGCTTAATCCTTTGATGAATGATCAATGTAAACATTTTACAATAATATATTTTAATAACATTTACTGGAATGTCTCTCATAAGGGTATGGAGCCTCCTATCAATGAACAACCGAATGCTTCCAGGAAGCAGCTTTCTTATTCATCAATTGGAGTCTTATCCAATGATTTCTCTCCACCCTGAGGGATTTTTGTTTAATTACTATAACAATTTTTGATGAGCTATGAGAAAACCAAATTTGATATCAATTTGACCAGCTGACAACCCAGGTGGGAGCATGCTTTTTAAATCTGTAAAACAAATTAAATTATGAACAAATGATCCAAAAATGCAAAAGAAAAAACGAAAAGAGAAAAATATTGAGCTCAAACAAAAACAGCTGTTCATTTACTGAACAAATGGACAAACAAACAAGTATAGAATTTAACAGATTGGATAAACAAACATCTTACAAAATCAGTGTGCTCAAATATATTTTTGACCAAATTGAATTATAAGAATTCTCTTACAATTTTAGAAGTTTGTAATTATAAATAAACTAGTAAGAATTATTTGCAGGTCAATTAGCAGAGATTTTGTATCAGCTTGGTTATCACCTACTCAAACCTTTAATTCTCAATTTTGGTTACCACATTCTGGATCAACTCCTTCAATTGGCCCCAGGTTGGACCTAGCCCTATCCTTGTCTATCAGTTGTAGAGCAGTCTTCAAGGCATCATGGCCATAGGACTGAGCATCAGTTTCTTGAAAGGCAGAATCAACTACTTCTCCAGATCTGGACCCATGATACAGCTGGACAGCATGCTTTTGTACCCAGATAGGCTGTTCAGCATTCTCTGGAAAGACACAAGCTTATCTTTGACCCCAGATTAGCACTGGGCTAGTCACTTCCATTGTCCAGTACAAAGATCTTTCCAAAGTACCCTTCCTAGCTTCTTTTCTTTTATCTGATTGAATCGTCTTTCTGCTGCTGTAGTCCTACTCCTAGTAGAATTTAAAAAGTTAATAGTATATGCTGTCAAGTGAAGTCTATTAAGAGGTGTAAGTTTTATAGGGAAAGACTCTACATTTTGTTTTTGTAAGTGAATTTTGAGTGTGTGGTAAGTATGTTCAACAATTCCTTGACCAAGGAATTCCTATGGTAAGGGACATACGAAAAGTTTTACAAAACATTTGAAAGGCAGCACTTGTATAGGCTGTGCCTTCTCAGTTTTAAGTGCCTGGGGGCAGTCAATGGAACTAAATCCATCCAAACAATGAGTAATAACATGTTTAGCTGATTCCCCAGTGTGGACAAAAGCAAAAATAAACCCTCAGGAAGTGTCCAGTGAAACATGGACCCAGCATAAAGAGCCAAACTCAGGAATGTGAATGACATCCATTTGCCAGAGATTGTTGGGGTGTAATCTTTGGGTATTAACCCCCATAGAGGGTGAGGGAAAGTGTATCACACATGAGGATCATTGTTTAACAATTTGTCAAGCCTGCTCCTGAATTAAATGGAACTGTTTGCATAAGGCAGAAGCATTTTGATGAAAGGTGGAATAGGAAACAGAAGCCTGTTGAATGGCATCTGAGGGAGTAACAGTGACAGTAACTAGCAATCCATTGCAGCATTTCCCTCAGTGGCAATTGGGAATGAGAACATAAATGACCAATAAATTGCTATTGGGTCATGATGACCCAATAGCAATTTGGGGAGTGTGAAGTAAATGAAAAAGATCTTCCTGGTTAGTGTGAATTGTAGCAGTTTCAATGTGGTGCATCACACTGAAAACATAAATGCTGTCTGAAAAAAGGGTTAATTGGATGAATGAATGATCTCATAAGGCCCGTATAACAGCTTGCAATTCCGTCTTTGGTGTAGAAGAAAAACCCATATCCTGTACTCAGGAAGAGGAGGCCACAACATAATCTCTGCTGCCTGAGGACAAGCCATCTGTGACTCCTATATGGGAATTGAGCTTAGTTTTGAAGGGAAAAAAAGGGTATGGGGGAAGCATATTGAATTAATTTGAGGGAAAATGACAATCTGTAACAGGAAAGTTAGCTAATGTGATTTGCCAAGAGGACAAGAATTGCCATAACCACTGTTGTTGGATTGACAGCAACAATAATATATTATACCTCATGTCCGAAAACCTGAATAGCACACATCTGCCAATATGTAATCACATATTGCCTGCCACAGCATCATAAAGTGGTATAATGGTTTTATGTGGAATGTACGGCATATGTAACCATTGTAGAGAGTCCTGAGACTGCCAAAGGACCCCAGTGGGCATATGTTGTGTTTGGAAAATAATTAAAAACATTGGTGAAGATGGGTCAACTCTAGAGGGCTGAGCCTTAGAGAGAGCCAGATTAACTTTATCTAAGGTAGTTTTAGCCCCTGATGTAAGTACTCTTGGAGAGGTGGGGGCCAGGTTCCCCTTGAGAATGTCAAAGAGGGGCTAAATCATAAGTTATTAGTTAAGAGCTGGGCAGAACCAATTAATATTACCAAGCAGCGTCTGAAGAACAGTTAGGGTTGTGAGATGATTAACCTGGATCTGAACAGTTTGGGGCACAATATGACTTCACTGGATAAGGTGACCCAAATATGAAGAAGATGCCATGGTTTGCACCTTTTCAGGAACCATCACTAGACCTGTATTATGAAGGGCTTAAGCTAATTGAATAAATACTTGGTGCAAGGATTCATGTGCTAGAAGAACACTATTCATGAAATGGGTAAGATAAGCAGTTGGATGAGTCTGATGCACTGTGTGCAACCACAAACTCTTGACATAGGATCAAACTGTTTGCCTTTCCTTCTGGCAGACAACACCATTGGAAATGGCACATAGGGGCTGATGATTAATAGAGGGCAAACACAAGGCAAGATGCTTTTTATCTTGAGGATGAAGAGGGACAGTAAAAAATACCAGTCTTTTAAATTAATCATCATGTGGGAAAAATATAAAGGAGTAGCTACAGGACTGGGCAATCCTTGTTGAAATGCTCCCATAGGTTCCATGGTGTGATTAACAGCCCACAAATCCTTTAGTAATCTCCACCTTCCTGACTTCTTTTTTATTATAAAAATTGAGGCATTTAAAGGGCTACTGGGGGATTCTAGGTGCCCCACCATAGTCTGTTCATTAACCAATGTATGAGCTGCTGTAAACTTCTTAGTGAGGGGCCATTGATCAACTGAAACAGTCATCAGACATCCAAGCTATCTTGGGTGCTTTTTGTGGGTTCAGAGAAGAGATCAAGGCCCCTCTTGAAAATGTGAAGGCAAGTAGGCTATACCAAAATTGTCCTTTTTAGGAATAACTGGAAGAGGTTCTCTCCTTCCTTGATTGTTTTGACTAAGCCCTTGAGTGAGAAGGAAACCTTGTTGCAATGTCTGATGAATCACCAAAGAGTTAAGACTAAGTAAAAATGCCTCCATATCCTGTAACTGGTATATGGAGAGGACATAAAGTGAAAAATGTCCAGAATGGCCTGCATCCCTCCAAGCTAACAATTTAGCACTTCTACTAGGGTGAGAAACACTGCCCACCTTCTGCAGATCTGTAGTTGCTATATCCAGAGGCCATGCCATAGACCAGTGGTGTTGGGCAATAACTGAAACTTCTGCACCTGTGTCTAAAAGTCCTTTAAATGTTTTTCCTTCACGAATCAGTTCCATCTAGGGATGATATTGCTTAACTGTTGAACTCAATACATATCAGAGGACCAAAAACCCTTGAAACCCCTTTTCTTACTTATAGAGTTTCCAATTTTTGTCAAGAGAAGAATGACCAATTAGGTATATAAGAGTCTGGTGTGATTTTAACAATGTTTTGGATAGGTTGAGCCATAACCTTGATTTCTCATGTATAATAGGCATTGATGACACCTTGCAACACTTGGAGACTTTTAAAGTGAGACTGCTGTGGCCTAGCAGGAGATCTACTGTTCCATGAGGCAAAAGTTCATAGACTCCAGTAGTAATAACTTGGGGTTCCATTTCAGGAGTTAGTATGAATCTGGAGGAGGGACTGAGGTCCAACCCTTTGCCATCAAAGGTCAGAAACATGCTGGGTGTTGAGGAATTAGGAAAAGTGCCCCCATTGTTTGGCAAGACCAGGGCAGGCTCCACTGGAAGTTTCCCAAAATGGGTCAGCCTTCCACATTAGTGTTGGGTCTATACTCGTTTCCACAATGATATCCTATTCTATACTTTGGACAAATATTAGAAGGTTTTGTTGAAAGAACAGATAGCAGCTGTGCTGCCTCTACAGGAGCAGCAGAACAATGTTTGGCAAGATGCACCCCACCCTTGCAGCTGAAACAAGTAACCCTGCCTTTTCCCTTTCCTCTAGGCTATGAATGAATAACCTGAGTGATAACTGCTGCCAAGGTAACCCCTGCACATATGAGGGGCCAATGTCTGCACAAATTTGAATCATCTCAGACAACATAGCCCATTTTTTGTGGTCTCTGAAAGGCTCTTTACACAATTTATTTGCATTTTCAAAGGTCAATCGTTGAACAATTAACTTAGTAGCCTCTGTATCACTTATAATCCTCCCACTAGCTTGCAATACACATGCTGCAAAATCTTGAAAAGATTCACCAGGACCCTGGTGAATGGAAGTCAAATTAGGGGATATTTCATGCTTTTAAGGAAATTCCTTCCAAGTCCTTATGGAAGCTATTTTAATATATTCATATACTTGCAATTCAAAAGTAAGTTGATTATTTGTGGCAGCAAAGGTACCTTCTCCAGTTAACATGTCTCTTGTAATGCATATGTTGTGAGTAGCATTATGAACAGCTTGGTCTGTACACAATTCAAAGAAGAATTCCTTTCCACAATAAATAATTCCCCAGATTTAAACATGTATTAGCTATTACTTTCCAATCATTTTGGGCCACAATCTGTTGTCCTATAAGTTCCACTATACTTATGGTAAAAGGGGCCATAGGACCATAGGTAGTGGTAGCTTGTTTTAATTCTTTTAAGGTCTTAAAGGGTGCAGCTTCATTAAGATGTATAACTTGTCCCAGATTATTTGGAACTTGAACTTCAGTAACAGGGTAGACAGGTTGAAAACCCTCCATCTGGCTTCATTTAGTACCGATTGCAAGGGAGAGAGAGAGAAAATGGTTCTGTTCCCCGAGAGGCAGAAGTTCCAACTTGTGAAACAAAATTTTTCTGAGCTAAAAAGGTGGGAATTGCTGCTTGTGGCTCAGTTAAGGTTATTGGGGTGGCTGTAATTTCACCATCCTTTTCTTGCTTGGAACTTGATTTTAAAATAGTGAGATTGATGTCAATTTCAACCCTTCTGTTTTGGAACCTTGTATGACTCACCTGAGCACTTCAGGATCTCAGAGCTGGAACAGCTTATTTACTTGGAGATGGAACAGCTTATTTACCTGGCTCACTTCAGACTTTCATGTTCTCAGAACTGACCTTGCTTTAACCCCACACGTGCAATTGATCTCCATCTTCAGCTGCTCCCCACAGCAGGGAGAAGCATGTGCAAATATTCAGAAACAGGAGGCTGACTACTGATTAGAGGAGAGATCAGCCAAGAGGCCCATGAGCCCAGAGAGAGAAGCAATGGATGACCACAGGAAACAAGTTTGGAGAAGTTGAATGTATGCAAACCAGGTCTGAACATGCCTTTCTGAAAGCTCTGAGCACAAGAAAGGAAAAATTCTACTTTCATTTTCAGGGGTCCCTCCAGCTACTGTGTGCAGACACTATGTAGCTGGGAAAGGGCAGCAGCAGGGAGGTTAGAATGAGGCTGGTGAAGCTTTCCAGGCAGGAGGCAATGGTACTGGCTCCAGGGCTGGCTACTGGGAGGACTTTGAGGTTAAGGCAAAGGGGACTTGCCCTGGGCTGAGAGTAGGTGCAAGTGCAGGAGAAGATGAAGAGTGAGTCCTTGGCTTTGTACTGAGCAACCAGAAGAATGGATGTTCCAGTCCTGGAGGTTAAGCAGACTGTGGGAGAAAAAGACGTTCAGTCTGGAAGTGTTGAGTTTTGTACGCATTTGGACAAGGAAGTGAGAGTTTTGAGTGTAGATGGTCCCCACTTGTGATGTTCCCACTTAAGATTCTTCCACTTTATCATTATGCAATCAGTAGAAACTATACTCCAGATTTTGAAGTTTTAATCTTTTCTGGGGCCAGTGATATGTGGTACAG
Organism: Dasyprocta punctata; assembly: GCA_004363535.1. Classification (NCBI taxonomy): domain Eukaryota; kingdom Metazoa; phylum Chordata; class Mammalia; order Rodentia; family Dasyproctidae; genus Dasyprocta; species Dasyprocta punctata. The sequence goes on from RJWM01002795.1 coordinate 55,758, forward strand.
GACTCTTGTGATTCTGGGCGGTGGCAGTGAGCCACAGCTCCTAGTTAGCCACAAGATCGCAAGATAACAACCAATATTGCACTAGCCTGCCTTGTTTTGTTATGTCTTTTGGATATAGATATTTGATGCATTACCTGAGCTGTTCAACACTTTAAATAATTGTCAATAATTTCATAGAGCTGCTCTGTTATTAAGAAGTGTAGCAGAGAAAGGTGTAGTTGAAGGGAACAACTCTCAGGGAGGCTCTATCTCTTACTGTATGTGAGTCTGTATTAGGTTCCTGTTGCTGCTGTAACAATTTGCCACAGATATCATGCCTGTAATAGTAAATATGTATTATCTTACAGTTCTGAAAATCATATCCAACATGAGTTCCATTTGGTTAAATCAAGGCAGGCAGGGCTGGCTTCTTCCAGAGGCTCCAGGTGAGAATTCATCTTCATTAATTTTGCCTCCTCTGGAGGAAACCTGCTTTCCTTGGTCAGGGCCCCATCCTCCACCTGCAAAGCCACTAGAGTAACATCTTCCAATCTCTCTCTGCCCTCTTTTCACTTGTGAGGACCCTTATGGTCACATTGGGCTGACCAAAATTATCTAGGATCATCTCTCCACCTCCATGTGCCTAACTTAATTCTGTTCTCAAAGTCCCTTTTACCACATATATATGGATCTGGAGACCATTGTGTTGAGAAAAATAAGTCAGACTCACTCAGAAAGATAAGCATTGCATGTTGTCCGTAATGCAATGCTTATGGAATCTAAAAGAGGTGACAAGAATTTACAAGGGAGATTATTATTAGACGAGAGGAAGAGGATAAGGGGCAAGCAATGGGGGGGGTGGATATTACCAAAGTATATTACATACATTGAAACCTCTCCCCCAATGTGAAACTAGGAGGGAGAGTGGGGTAAGGGGCATGATATGAGGGTAAAGATGATCGAAGTATGTTATATGCTTATATGAATCTGCCAAAATGAGACTGGGAATATAGCTCAGCATCACAGTGCCTGCCTAGCAAGCACAAGGTCCTGAATTCAATTGCTGGTATGAGAGAGAGAGAGAGAGAGAGAGAGAGAGAGAGAGAGAGAGAGAATCTGCCAAAATGAAAGCCATTAGTCTATATAACTAATTTTTTAAGAGTCAAAAAATCTCTCTCACCATGAAAAGTAACATATTTACAGATTCCAGGGGTTCTAGGCTGTGGACACTTTTGGGGGGGCATTGTTTTTTCTATCAGAACTATACAATTTCTTTGTCTGCTTCTCAACCTCATTCCCATTAAACCGTGAACTTTTGAGTGCGGGTGCAACATCTGAATCAAGACACCTCCTCTCTCACTCTGTTATTGACCATTGTAATCCACAATTGGATTCTTGTTTGACTACTAATTTATTGCCACCACCTCAGTTAAACACATGAGCTGCAAGTGGTCAGGTCATTTGTCTTTCATGTCTGCCATGGTATACCCAGCACCCAGCTCAGGATCTCACATGTGGGGGATGCTAGAATTGGGGTCAGAAAGAAATGGATGCAATCCTGGATTTACCAGGAAGTTTGGCTATGTTACTTACTGATTTCAACCTCAGTTTTCACATCTATAAACTGGAGACAAGAAAATCACTATCTTCTTCATGGAGTTGTGAATGGGAGTAGGTCTTCATTATGTATTCAGTGTTTGAAGAAAGAATGAGTGAAGAAGATTGCAACATAAATGCATGTGAAGGGATGGGTTCAGGCACTCATGGACTTGCCTGGACTCTGCCTTCTATGTCCATACCACTCTGTCCTGACTTCATTCTCTCTGTCCCACACAGGGTCCCCTGGTTGAATCCCAGCCAGATGACAGCTCCTCACAGCCTCCCCTGTCTGTGGCTGCCCTCTCCTCAGAGGAGGAAGAGATCCACTATGCATCCCTCAGCTTCCATGGAATGAAGCCCAAAGACCCACAGGAGCACCAAAGCATCACTAGTGAGTACTCAGAGATAAAGATCCATGAGTGAGAAGTTACCATGACTGCTTCTGGTTGGAGAAGTCATAGTCCCTCTGGGGCTAAGGAAAAGTCAGAGTTGGCCTGTCCTGCAGAAGGAAGAATCCCCTAGGTCACCTCACCGAGCATCTAGAGCCCGTCCCCAGCAACACTGGAACTATGCTGCTAACCTGCATCTCTCCTCTCTCTCTTCATCCAGCCCTGCAACCTTCCATAATCACCATTCTATTCTACTTCTATGAATTCAGCTTTTTCAGGTTGGACATATGAATAAGATATGGATTGCCTGTCTCTCTGTGCCTGGATCACTTGACATAGTGTCCTCCAGGTTCATCTGTATGGGTACAAAAAACACAATAATGTATTACAAAGAGAAGATTTTTAACATTCCATCAAAGGAATAATGAGTATTTGAGGTGATAGATAAGCTAATTAGTCTGATTGATCATTCCTTAAGATGTGAATCTATTGAAACATCACACTGTACCTAAAATGGCATAGATAATTATTATTTGTCCATTAAAATGAAATGTTAAAGAATTCCTGCAGGTGATAAGCTATAACTGTAGCAAAAGAGCACAGTCTTTCAAAGCACTCCAAGTTTGAAACCACATTTTGCCCCCTCATGAACTGACAGACAAATCCCACCTCTCAGTGTCTCAGTTTCTTGTTATGTAAAATAGGGATCTTCTTAGAAGCCCTCCTTCAAAATGAGAATGACAGGAATAAAATCCCACTATAGCTCCAGGCACAAAGTGGGCTGAACACACTCTGGCTCTGGATCCTGTGCTTTGAACAGAGGGGTTTTGCTGGGAGTTCTTCTCTGGAAGTGGCCAGCTGTCTGTGTTGACATCGCTTTCCTACAAAAGTTATGTCACAGGTTTTGCAAAAGTGACCTCAGCCTGTGTCTTGGTTACTTTTCTTTCATTGCTGGGATGAAACAACCAATATTGAAAATGAAGGAAGGAAGGGTTTATTTAGCTCACAATTTGTGGAGATTTCAGTCCATAAACAGCTGGCTCCAAGGCAAAGTGGCACATAGTACAGGACAACAGGTCATAGTGGTGAAAAACAGCAAAAGACAACAGCAAAAAGGGAGGAGCATAGGGAGAAGACTCTTTCTGTCCCCCATATTGTATGCAGGTCACACTCACTTGGGTATAGTGCTCACATTCAGAATCCCAGCATTGGTCCATAATCATTCACAAACTCTAGAAGCCTACCTCCATGACTGTGTAGGGCTTTGGCGGGGCATCTAGACTCAAAGCGTAACAGCCTGTGATTCAGATCCGTGCAGCATCTCGACCCTGTCCTGCTTCTGTCTCTCCCTCTTTCTGTCTCTCTCTCCCATTGTTCTTCAGGCCTCCTGGCCTTCCTTAGTATCTGCATCTTTCAGGCAGTCCGGAGGGGATCATGGCTCCTGCTCCGGAACGACCAACTCTTCTAGCTTCCTCACCACCTCACTTCATTCTCCAGTAATGCTGCCCACCGGCCTTTCTGGCCTTTCTAAACCATTTTCAGTGTGCCCTACTGATTCACACCTCAGTATTTGATACTGAAATCCCTCCTCCTAGAGTATCAGCCCACTGAGCCTCCAGCTGCCTCTGTGTCTCGAAGTGGAGCTCAAGAAATTGCCTCTGGCTTGAGATAAGGGAGGGAAGCCCAGCTCATGGTCTCCCGCCTCTCAAGTCAGACCAAGAAAATGGGCAAAGTTCCCTCACTAAATCTCAGGATTATCTGAAGAGTAAACAACATGATTTAAAATTCATCTACACATGTCACCAGAACCAGAAAAGGAGTATAGTAGTCACTTGATACTTGCAGGCTTGATGGCAAAAAAAATCAAAGGAAAGATGAAGCATTAAAAGTTCCTTAAATCTGAATTCTATCCCATTTATATCAGCACTTAAAAACAAAATAGTAGGGAAAAATATTTTTTAAAAACGTGCAACTTTTCTACTAAAAAATACAAAATATTACTGAAAGAAAAAAGGGCAAGAAGTATACCGTGTTCATGGATTTGAACATCAAAATTATTATGTCAGTTTTCTCTATGTTGATTTAAAACAATCCCAGTCACTATGTATTTCTATATATATGCATATATATGTGTGTGTATAAGGATATATAATATATACATAATATATATAAATTGATGAGTTCATTCTTGTCTTAGTTACTTTTCACTCATTGCTGAGACAAAATACCTGACACCCAAAATTAGGGAAGGAAAGATTTATTTCTTACAGTTCTTGGGGGGTTTTAGTCCATTCTTAGTTGGCTCCAAGGAAGCATGGCGGGACAGCAAAGCAGGTGAACCCGGCAAGAGAGAGAGAGGAGCGGAAGAGCAAGAAAGAGGAAGACCCGCCTCCCTTACACCGTATGTCAGCTCCACCCCTGGACGGGTGCAACACTCACATCATCAATCCCAGTGCTACACAACAAACCAATCACAAACGCCAGACTCAGCCCCTTCCAAATTAGATGAGGCCTTGGGGGGACACAGATCATCCAATACAATTCTAAAATGTATATGGAAATGTAAAGTGCCTATAATAGCCCAAAAACTGTGTAAAAGAAAAGAACAGTAGGTGAAAAAAGGTTTGAAGTTTCTTTTCTTTAGACTCTACTGTTAAGCTAGGGTAGACCACATAGATTCTGTCAGTAGAGTTACTCCATGGGGACAGGGGAACCTTTTCAGCTAATGTTGGTAAGACAAGCGGATCAAGGTAAGGGGAAAATGAACTTTGACTCCACCACACACATAAAATAGTCTGAGATGAATCAGAAACCTGAAAGTGAAAGTGGAAACTTAAACTTCTGTGGAGTTCAATATGAGAGCTATTAGCCACACAAGGCTTTTGAGACTTGAAAAGTGCTACATTTAGTAAGCAAAAGAAGAATATAAAGCTCCTATTAGTGATTTTAATATTGGCAACATGTTGAAATGATACTTGAATGTACTTCATTAAATAAATTGCTATTAAAGGTAATTTCATTTGTCTCTTTTTACTTTTTATTTTGGCCACTAAAACATTTGAAATTATACATTGAACTGCACTGTAGCTACTCAGTGCTCTTATGGAAGAAAATTTAGAAAGAACATCTCTGGGAATGCAATGATTTCTTAGAGAACATCATTAATATTAAATGTAAAAGAAAATATGTGTATACATTAGATAACATCAATGTCTTAGTCACTTTTTTGTCTCTGGTATGAAATTCTTGTCCCCCACAACTTAAAGCAGGTGATGTTTATTTTTGGCTCATGTTTTTTAGCGGATTCACCCCTTGCTACCCGGCCCTGAGGTAAAAAGGGAATGGTGGAAGGGTCTGGTGGAGGGAGGAGCCAAACAGAATGATACATCCTGCAAGTCCCACTCCTAGTGACCTGGATTTTGTGACCAGACCCTACTAGCAATTCAGCTCTGAATTCTTCAGTGAATGAATCCATTGATGATTAGCACACACGCTCATGATCCAGGCATCTTCCAACCCCACCCACATGAACACATGTGCCTTTTGGGGGGATGTTATAGATCTAAACCATAACACCCAGCTTCCCCTTAATTGTAAAGTAGTTCTTTAAACTAAAGATTGTTTGTTAATTTGTTCCTCCAAAATTTTTTAAATAGCTATTGTTTTTCAATTGAGGAAAAGTTTATCCACAATGAAATGCATAGATCTTAAGCGTCCATACAGTTCAGTGAGTTTTTCCAGATGCGTATACCTGTGTAACCAATGCCCTCATTGAGAACACAGACATTTTATATCACTCCTGGAAGGTCCTGGTGCCCATTTTCAGTGAATCTCCCATCTAAAAAACACCATTTTCTGATTTCTAGCAAAAGTGATTGCCTCCCATATCTTTGAAGTTTATATCTTCCATGTCATACAGTAAACACTCTTGTGTCTGGTTTTTCTCCACTCAGCACCACGTGTTTTGAGACTCACCCAAACTGTGTGCGTATCTGCATTCTGCTCCTTTTGATTGCTGAGCAGGATTCCAGTTGATGAGTTTACCACAGTTCATTCACTTCTTTGTTTTTCTGTTTGCAAGCATTTGGTTTGTTTAATTTTGGGTGATTATGAATACGGCTACTGTGAACATATTTATACATGAATGAGTTGAGGTATGAGGGCAGGGTGGAGATGGAAACGATGAGGTCAGAGTCTCATGTTCTGTGCTCCAGAGCGGCAGGAAGTCCCACTAGAGGCCATCACACTGTGGGCAGCCAACATCTCAGGAGGGAAGTAGGGACTGGAGGTAGGAAACATGAGGGAGTCCAATAATCCTGATCACAATGCTCACTCTTGTTGGATGAATCTTCCTGCTAAGAGATCCCACTTCCTAGGAATGTGACTTTGTTTAGAAGTAAGGTCTTTGCAGATGTTGTCAAGTTAATGTGAAGTTAAACTGGATTCAAGTGTGTCCCCAAACCCAATCTGTAGTGTCTTTATGCCAGGTAGGAATTTGCACAGAGACACACTGAGGGAAGGCTGCTATGTGACAAGAGAGGCAGGGATTGGGGGATGCTAACACCAGCTGAGGAACATCAGTGACCAGCAGAAGCTAGAGAAACAAGCAAGATTCTTTCTTAGAGACTTCAGACGAGCATGGTCCTAGTGACTCCTCAAATCTAGATATCTGGTCTCTAGAACTGTGACATGGAGCATCACAATTAGTGGTCGTGGGGGCTTTCCTCGCTGAGGGCTTGTATATTCCTAACTGATCTGTGAATATTTACCACAATAATGTCAGTCATGCAGCTCCTATGGAGTGTGGACTACCAATGTCCAAAGATCCAGCAGCTGAATGAGCTCTCTCTCTCTACCTTCCTCCCTGCCTACCTCCCCCTTTATATTTTTCTATTGTAACTCCCAAGATAATGAATAAATTTATTTCATTATTTGGGGACACATTCATAAAGACAGCTCAGAGAAAAGTTCGAGACATATAGTACACTGTGTTCACTATGCATCTTGTTTTAATTTTGTTTTGTTTTTCTGATTACAAAACAATTACAATTTATGCACTCTAACCAGGCATGGTGGCATACCCTTTTAATCCCCGTACTCAGGAGGCTGAAGCAGGAGAATCGTTGTGAGTTTGAAACCAGCCTGGGCTACAAAGTGAGTTCAAGGCCAGCCTGAATGACACAGTGAGACCTTGTCTCAAAACTTAGAGCTAGGGATTTAGCTCAGTGGTGTAAGCACCTGTCTGGCAGGTGTGAGGTTGTGAGTTTGATCCATGGTACCAAAAAAAAAAAATTCATGCACTCTGAGAAAAAAACACTTTGGAAATATAGTCACATATACAGAAAGAAATTAAAATGGAGATGACATTGTTAATACTCAAAATTTTCCACACAGTTTTTATTGTATGAGCACAAAATATGGTGTGGGAAATCTATATTTGTACTGAACATCTTGCATCTATCACTATCAATTAATCTATATATTTTCATATCAATTACTGTATGCCTTTTATAACTACGATTCCACCGAATGTAGCTTTGCATTGTGTTTTGGAAAACTCAGGGTTTTCTACAGAGGAAGCACCCTACCCTAGTGAGAGGGGGTGGATTTTAACAATTATAGGTCAACTCAGTGTATGCAGTGTCCCATTGAAGCAACTTACTTGTTGGCATTTATAGGTTGCTTCACTTCTCTGTCACTGGGAATGCTGTGACAGGCATCCTTGCCAGAGCTCTGATTCTGTGGTCTCAGGTTAAGCAATGGTCCAATTTGATAGAAAAGAGCTTCCACCTCATCTTGCATCTCATTGGTTGATTCTGAATGGCAGATGGGGTGGCCAATGGCCATGTCGCTCATGCTATCATCACACATGTCCTCGGTAGGGGTCTTCATTCTTCTTTCCAAGAGCTGCCACCTCCCAAGATCAGGGTGACTGATCTGGTTCCCTTACCTGACTGTTGACCCCAGAGAGAGACCTGGCCCTTTTCCTGTCTGGCTGGTCTCCGTCAGCATGCTCAGCTCTCTTTCAGTAGTCTCCATTCACCTCCTTGCCCTTCTGGTATTGTCCTCCAGATGTGAGGTGGACACTCATGTCCCAATTTGTCCTATAGGAGAAATTAATGAAGTCATGCCTCAGGTTTCTAAGTCCTGGGTAAAAGAGAGAGACAGGCCCACCTCGCCTCAAGCCCTCTTTGGAGATAGAAGAGTTGAGTTTTGGAGTTTAACCTTCACACCAAGCAACTCCAACATTCCCTCTGCTTTAAAATATTAATTTCTTTTAAAACCAGAACAGGAAAATCAATATAATTTATCCCAGTGGTCATATATCTTTATATCGATGTAGCTGAAAAATATGTTCAAATAATTTTTTAAAATATAAGAAAGGTACTCCAAAAGTGAAAGGTATCCATGAAAAGCCTCCTAGGGAACACAGAAAAGACCGTGCTCTGAGGGGACGAGGAGGGAGCTGTCATCCCTGCCCTGGGTTCCCTGCCTCACTGCCAGACAACGCTGAGGAAGATGCTTCAGGACCCAGGGAAATGTGCTCCAACGTGGGCTTCACCCTCGCCTACCTGGCCTCTTGGAGACCTCGTATCATCGGGACCTTCCATGCACTCCGTATCCCTCTGCTGGGGTCTCCCCAGCCCCTGTCTCTGTGCTCGTCTTGCACTTCCAGCAGTTTCTGGGCTGCTCATTCTGTCTCTCATGGACTCCTTTTCTCTACCCTGTTCTGAACACAAGGATTCTATCTCCATCACTTCCTATGAAACACTCTTTCTCAGGTGGAGGGGCAGAAGGGGATCATTTGTGGTTGTCTTTTTCTACTTTACTTTTTTTTTTTTTTTAATACTAAGGATTGAACCCAGGGCCTTCACACTGCGCTACATCTCTGCCCTTTTTTTATTTCAAGATAGGGTCTTGCTAAGTTGCTAAGTTGCACAGGTTGGGCTCAAACTTGCAGTCTTCTTGCCTCAGCATCGCAGAGTGTTGGGATTACAGAAATGTGCCACCATGCTTGGCTCTACTTTTTACTCTTTAAAGACATTTTATGTAAATGGCCTAGAGCAATGCTGTCCAACAGGACTTTCTGCAGTGACGTTAATGTTCTCTATCCGCACTCTCCAGTATGCCAGCCACTGGCCACGTGTGGCTGTCCAGCTCCTGAAATGTCATGTGACTGAGGAGCTGAATTTTACTTTTTACTTTTGTAGCCACATATGGCTGGTGTCTGCCATATTGTTTACTCCTGGTTGAAAGTTCCTCCTGTTGAGGTTTCAGTGAAATTTAACATCAAGTTGCTGGCACGTGTGAAGTCATGAGTTTGATTCCAGGTACCAATCAGAACATTAAATGACACCAATATTAAAATCTTATTTAATGTGAAATCTTTAAATTAGGTGACCTTTCAAATGATTTTGATCTCAAAGTGTACATTTCAATTTGATTTTAATTTAGTTTAACATTTTAAATTGAGGTTAGTTTAGTAAAGAAAAACCTTGGTCTTTAGAGCACTTAGATACAGGTGAGCATCCCTGGGGAGTCAGCTGCTACTGCATGGTGATCTCAGGAGAAGACTGGTCCCAGGAGAAGGACTCTTTCTTTCTAGACTAGGGCCTCCAACTAGATACACCTGCTGCCCCTATTCCAGTCTCAGCAGGAAGAGAAGAGGAGTTCCTGGCTCTGGAAGCCTCCCCTACAAAGCAGCTTCCTCTTGGGCAACCTACTGGCCCATCTGAACTTTGGAGCCAGGATCACCATCAGCTCAGAACCTGGCCTGTATCCCTGGAGCTCACAGGCAACTCAGCACTGTGTGACACCATGGTCATCACCAGTATCACCACCACCCAAATGACCAACATGCTTACATGCAGAGGATTTGACCCAGAAATTTTACAAAACAAAAGAAAAGCTGTGCTCTGCTTTTAATCACCTGTTAGGCATTTGTAGGCCCAAGTGAAGGGTCATGGTTTTTAGCAAAAGCCACTTTTAAATCCCCTGACTGCCCCCCTCAGTCATGCTATTGAGGAGTAACAGGCTAAGGACCCAAGAGTTTGTTCTTTGTTGTCATGATAATGTCAGCGTCCAGTGGGTGGAGGCCAAGGATGCTGCCCAGTGTCCTGCAAGCACAGGGCAACCTTCATCCCCCACCCGAAGAATGATCTTTCCCCAGGTGTGGGGAGTGCCAAGGTGGGGAAACTCTGGCCCAGTATATGCCAAGAACATCACTAATCTCTACATCCTCCACATAGTACCCTAATCCTCAAGCCATCCTGCAGGGCAGGTGACACTTTTCACATCCTCTGGGTGGGACTGAGAAAGTTCTGATAGGAGAAGTAATTGGCCCAATGCCACACAGTTAGTAGCAGAGCTGGGGTTTGAACCCTGACTTTAATGACTTCACTATTCAATCTCTTCCTGCAGTGCCCGACCACATGTGGTTCCCTGACGTCACTTGGTAACGACTTGGTACTAGACATAGGCTGGGCGCTTGACATGACACATCTCATGTTCCCACCCACCCCCTCCAAGGCAGAGCTCAATATCCACACCTTAAACTTGAAGAAACTGGGCTGGGGGGAAGGCAGTCACTGGATGGGACCCCATAGCTATTCAGAACCTTGGTTGACTCTAACCGCCCCTTCCTTCCCACTGGCTTCTGTTCTGAGGACCTGTCTGCTTTCCCCAAGGTCCCTGCCCCCCCCCCAGTTCCTGGCCTGTCCTCCCCATCCAGCTCTGCCTCCTTTTCTAAAGTGAATCCTGGCTCCTGAGTCCCAGTCCCCAGCCAGTTCCCGCCTTGATGTAGAGCAATGGACATCTGTGGGAGTCACATCTGAACAGGCTGTAGACCAGGATCCCCCAGAGGCAGGCACCACCCTGGACTGTCACAATGGTGAGATACACCACCAAGGGCCCTGAGGTGCAGAATCCACTGCAGACAAGGGGCAAGGGTGCTGGAGGGAGAGGACTCCAAGGCGCCGCCAACCATTCCTCATCCATTCCCTCACCCACACATTTGTCCTTGAAAGGTTTATCAGCTCCTACTGTGTGCCGAGCACTCTTCCAGGTACCAGGGATTTATCAGAGCAAAGCGAACTCTCCTCCCTTCGGCAGCTGACATTCCAGCTGGGAAGTGGACAACCAACTCTCAAACAAAAACGTACATGTCCAGTGTCACTGAAGACAGCAATAAAGACTCCAGAGAAGAAAAGTCCTGGCCAGGAGACAGAGGGTGACTTGAGGGGTGGGGTGCTGGTTAATTCATTGCACAAATATTCACCAAGCACCCACAATGTGCTGGGTGCTGTGTTAAACGCTGGGGAGAAATGATGATCAAAACCACCTCTGCCCTCTTGAGGCTCATAGTCCATGGAATAGAAAGTTGTGGGTCATGAATATGCCCTGCATGGTGCACAGGAGGAGATTAGTGAAGGTGGTGGCGTTGCTGGCTGCCGTGGTCCCCAGCACACACCCTGCGCCTTGAGGGTCAGCCAGACTGACAGCTTCTTGTGCACCTTCTCACAGTGGCCTGTTTTGTGTGGGTTCCCGTTAGTCTGGCTCTGCATCTGCGGAAATCAAGTCTGGGGGTGGTGAGCAGCTTTTTCCTGGTTGGCGCAAATGGGCAATGGCGGGGCTGGGGTTGGAACCCAAGTCGTTAGACTCTACAGCCCCTGTTCCTTACTGCCTGACCCTCGGCTCTCTCCTGGGTCCTTCGGTCTCTCTCCTCGGTGTAGGAAGTGGGTGTGTGGGCGCAGATGAGGTGCTTTCCCCGCTGACAAGGTCTTCTCTAAGTTCCTGATTCAAACCACAATTACTGCTTCTACTTCCCCTGCAGCCCCTTGCCCTTCTCTCTCTTCCACTTTCTCCTCTTGGGGCAGCCATATGGGCATAGGCTGTGGGGTCTGAATGCTTGGATTTGAGTCCTGCATGAGAGCTGAGGCTTCAGACAAAGTAATTGGGCCACTTGGAACTTGATTTTCTCATCTATAAAATGAAGGCAATGCTAATAAGTCACTCTTGCCATAGGGGGACTGATGGGTCATACGGTTCGATGGCAGCAGGCACATAGCAGGTGCTCAATAAATACCAGCTAGTCTGATGCCCTAGGTTTCAGCCTGGCCCTCAACTGAAGATATGGGAGAAATCACAGAGCACAAAGCTTTGGTCCCGACATTTGAGGGCAGGAGGGTCTCAGCCAGAAGTCGTGAGCAGAGCATGGCAGGGAGATGGCCCTCATGATAGCAGGCACTGCCCAGGCAATAGCATAGAAGAGCGATGCTTTGGAGAACATGAGTGGGGGCCAGGGGTGCACTTGTCGGGAGGAGGCTGGATCTGGACATCCCTATACATGGCCAGCTGGGCTGTGATGCACTGGTAGCTCCCCGTCTGCTCCCAGGTCAGACTAGAGAAGGTCACATTCACATCTGAGCTCAGCAGGGGCCCATTGTGGATCCAGCGGTACTGGGGACTCGAGGGGTAGGGAGATGCAGGTACACTCCAGCTCCACCTGGGAGTCCATCTCACCAGCCAGGACTCCCTTGAGGATGTCAGGATTGGTCTGCAGCAGCACATAGTCAGACCAGTCTGCAGACACAGCACAGGACACCCAGAGCTGTGCTTCTGAGCCCTCCGGGTCTTGCTTTGTTCCCTCAGTCCACGTGCAGTCCCCCAGCTAGGTGATGCTTCACTGTGCGCCCTGAGCCGGCCCCAGGCCCACCCCAGGCAAGGCAGCTGTGTCCGCCACACCAACAACTGCAGGGGCATCTTGCACCCTGAGGCGCTGTACCTGTGATGGGCCACACCCACGGCAGCCCCTTTGTGTCACAGCAAAATGTCACAGAGTGAAAGCAAAGGTACTGAACCCACAGCACGCTGGGAGCTGTGCTGAGCTCTGTGTATTTTTACACACTTGTATTCCCACAATCCCTGTGGTCAGTTCCAGTATTGATTCATATTATACATGAAAATGAGGCTGAACGGAGAGGATTAAGGGTTTAAATCCCCCCTTGACACAACAGCATCAAGCAAGTGTCGTGCTTGGGAGCAATGGCTCTGAGTGGCTGCAGCCCTGGGCTCCGGATCTTGGTTCCAACCTCTGACCCAGAAACAGCTGAGTGTAGGTCAGAGTTAGTTGTCCCCTGCCTTACCTCAGCTTCCTCAGGCAGCACCAAAGCCTGTCTTAAGAAACGTGGGGGACCACAGAGTAGTTCGGATTGAGATGTGAAAATGATTTTAGATATGTGATCTTTTTCTTCTGGTTTGAAAGACATGACAGAGCTCAGTAAATTTAAACAGATAGTCTTGAAAGTTGAAAAGAACAAGGGCCCGTTTATAAGTTCCTACCTCCTCTGTACTTATAAATCACTTCCTAGTTGGGGGAAGACTTCACGTGGATTGATTTGCAAGAGCTCTTTGAGAATGTGAGGCGGTCTTGCTGGCTATAAACTTCCCGTGGAAAGCAGTAGATAGGTCTTGAAGGAGAAAGAAAGTACGAAATGCATGATAAAGGTTTTGCTTTTTAGTGTTGGATGTATTTATTTATTTTTTATTTTGTGTGATGATGAGGATGGAACCCAGGGCCTCATGCATGCTGGGCCCGTGTTCTAGCCCTGGACTGCACTTCTGGTACTATGTTTAAGTTTTCAAATCAAACTTTCCCTTAAAACGGTGTATAATCAGTTCAATTAGAATAAAAGACAAAACGAAGGTAATTTTACTACAGTTAAAAGCATAGATAAAGGAGATTAATGGAAAGATTTGAAGACTCAAGAGAAATGAGAGTTTTAAGAGCTTAATAAACTGAACGCCAGTTTAGGAACTAATTGGTTGTATGCAATCCCTCTTTCCACAAAAGCCAGATCTCGATAAACTCCCGCTGTCTATTAATCCAAGAACTGGGAAACGGGCTCCGCCTTGAAGCTGGAGCGCACCATGGTTCTGAGCAGTGAGGTTCCAAATCCACAGCCAAAGAGCTGGAGCTGGGGTTCAGACCCAGACCACGCTGGCTGCAGGCTGTCCCACGTGGCCACTGTTCTCCAGTTCTGCCTGTCTCTTTGCTGAGTTCTGGGAAGGTCCTGAGCCCACCCCAGGGTCACTCCCCTGACCTCGGACACTCATGGGCCACAGTTGGAGAGATCTGCTCACTTCTCTTCAGGATCTCCAGGAGACTTTCAGTCAGGCACTCAAGTGTCTGGTCATGGCGGCTCACCCTGTGGATGATGAGAGTCTTGCCATCTGGAGAAACTGTCATTGGTTACTGCCACGTATCAGTACAGCATTCAGGTACCACTTGATGCTGGAGGCACTGATGTGGCGCTAGGCAGCCATGGAAACCATGTAGTCCACCAGGGAGGTGGTGTGGGCTGAGATGCCTGGGTCACTTTTGAGCTCTGGGGAAGCAGGAAGGAAGAGAAGATTAGGCACAAGGCTGCTTCCCCGAGCTCTGCTCCTCTCCAAGCGGGTGCTGGGCTATGATGGAGAGAAGCCACGGCTCAGCTGTGAGATGAGGTCTGGGTCCAGGCCAAAAAGCAGCCCCAGAACTGAGCGGGCAGAGCAGTGGGATGGGCCTGGGGCTGCAGGTTGTGGGCCCTACCCCAGCCACTGCCAGGCATCTGCTACAGGAAAGGTGAGCTCTTGGCATAACTGTATCCCCTGAACTCCCAAAGCAGGAGCCCTCATCTGAGGAGCCAAGAGAGGTGGTGTTTTGGTTACCAATAATAATTGTGTGTATTGTCTGGGTCCCATTCACTTTATGAATACTCCCTCCAACTTTCCAACGAACCACAACGGCGTATGTTTCCACATTCTAAGATGAAGAGACTGAGGCTCATGGAGGGGAGACAACTGGCCCCAGTGCCATGATGCTTATGAAAGCTTATGAAAGCAGAAACAATCAGATGACTTCCTGTCTTCAAGATCTATGTTCTCCTCCCTGATCCTGAGTAGCCCCCAGGAACCGCCCATAGTAGACAAAATTCCCCAATCACCCATGGTCTCCAGCCCTGACATTAAGCCCTGTAGAATGTCTGCCTGTCAGACTTGGGTGGGATTCATGCCTGGGTGTAATCCACAGATTATGACAGTATTCTCTCATCATTGCCTTCTGTTATGTCAGACTCTGCCTTAGAAGAATAGAGAAAAAGTTGTCAGCTGATCTTCAAGAAACAGACCTGATGAGAAAGACCCAAGAACAGAGCCGCATGGCAGGGAACTGGAGCGGCTTCGAGGATGCAAGAGCCTCTGTCCTATGAGTGGTAAGCAGCTGGGGCCCTGGGCCACGCAGCCACAGGGAAATCAATGAGTGTAGAAGTCAGTTCTTCCCCAGCCCAGCCTCCACCTGAGCGCACAGTCCTGGCTAAGGCCGGGGAACTTCAGAACAGAAAACTCAACTAATCCACCGCTGGGCTTCTGGCTCCAGAAATTGAACTCTAGGAAACGAATTGGGAGATGCTAAGCTTGATGCTACTTGTCTCACAGCAGTAGAAAACCAAAACACTTCCCAGCAATGAAACTGGAGCCCTCGAAGGCAATGAGTGACCATCTCTGCAGGATGTTGGGTGACCACTGGCCAGGGTTCCCAGGGTCAGGAGGTAGGTGAGACCTGAACAATGTGACCTCCAAAGAACCACCTATCTAAAGCCCACAGGTCCAGCTCTCACTTGAGTGGGGCAAGGGGTCAACCTTTCAATTCATCTAGAATCTCAGCCAGCCCATGGCTCTCTGGGTCCCCTTGCCATTGTCGACCTGAACAGTGTACTTCCCTGGGTCGCTTAGCACAGATTGCCCAATTGGCAGGTAGCCCCTCTTGGTCACATTCTTCCAGCTGCTATACTTGGGCCCACGTTGCTGGGAACTGGGAGGTTATAGCTGAAAATCATGTTCTCTGAGCGGTCATTGGCACCATAGTGCCAGCTGCATCCCTGAACATCCTTGGGGACATTCCCCAGGATCAGGATGGCCTGGTGTCTCTTGGGCTCTGTGAGTGAGTCTGGGCTGATGAAGATTTGTCCAGAGGCCTGGCAGGTCCCACAGGTCAGCAGACTGATTGAGGAACACAAAGGGAACAGAGGAGAGAAAGAGAGAGTAGGAGAGGAGAGAGAGAATGAGGACAGGGAGAGTTTGGTTGATTGCTTGATTGATTCAGCCTGGCCACGCCTCTCTGGTCCATTCTATCCTTATTGTCTCCCAGATCACCCTCCTCCCTTGTCACTCAGCCTCCAGTCCATCCTCCTATGACCTTCGTGTGGATCTCCATAAAGCCCAAGTTGTGAGCCCTCTCTCCTCTGCTCAAGGACCTTCCATGTCTCCTCAGCACTCCCATAGTAAAGTACCAAACTCTACGCATGACTACGAGATACTCTCAGCAAAAACTGGTCTTTATGACTCACTCAGCCTCCTTTAGAGCTACACTTACTCCACCCCATCTCCCAGTGCATTTCATCATTCATTCATTCATTCATTCATCAGATGCCATGATTCCCACACTCTGTGCCCCAGTTGTGAATGCAGCCCACTAGATGTTCTGCGCTCTTCTCTAACTCTAGCCTTAGCCAGGCCGTTCCCACACTGATCCCCGCTCCTCCATCTCCATCCGCATCCACTCCACAGACTCACATCTGCCCTCCTTCATCCTCAGCTGTCACCTCCTTCCTGGTCTGGATCAAGAGGCCCCTCTGGGCTCCCCCAGCCCCCAGGGATCCCCACACCCTGGGCCTAACCACCGAGGCTATCAGAGTCTGGTGAGAATCTGTGGCTCATACTGCGGTGAGAGCTCCAGGTGACCAGGTCCCGGGCTG
The DNA here is from genome assembly GCA_004363535.1 of Dasyprocta punctata. Classification (NCBI taxonomy): domain Eukaryota; kingdom Metazoa; phylum Chordata; class Mammalia; order Rodentia; family Dasyproctidae; genus Dasyprocta; species Dasyprocta punctata. Next base: position 72,517 of record RJWM01002795.1, read on the forward strand.
TGTCAGTCAGTACCAGGTTCATGGAGTCCCAGGTAGGGTACAGGGCACCCCTCAGTGCCTGCCTCCATGCCTGAGCACGCCCCTGAGACTGCCTACGTGTGTGTCTGATTTTGCGTCTAAATTCACTGGTGTGGGTGTGAAGACAGACGCAGCTGTCTGTGGCTCTGTGATGCCCAAGCCTGGGCTGTGCGTAGATGTCAGGGCCGGCAGCCCGGCAGCAGGCGCGGGGGTGGGCGGGCGCTGACTGTGGCCACGGGCGGCCACACGGCTGGCAGTGATGTCAGTGATGTGCAGTGGCGGTGGATGTGGGGGGACACAGGGTCCCACAGGACAAAAGAGGGTCGGGAAGTGACACAACCTGGGGCAGGGAAGGGATCAGGACAGATGGGGGCACCTGATGAGGTGAGTGCAGGGGGCTGGGGGCCCCAAAGTTCATTGCTGCAGATGTGGATGGGAAGGAGTCCGTGTGTGCGCGCACGCATGTGCACCTGTGCGTGTCCGAGGCAGTGCGTCTGTGCCTATGGGCCGGGGGTGTGAGCTCACGACAGTGCTGCTGAGGATCCTGTCCCCTCCCAGCTGTCCCCTGAGCGTCCCTGGCGGTGGCCTCGGTGGGCTATGCCTGGTCTCCTCCCTGCTGCCCGCTCAACTCCGCAAGGCAGGTTCTGTTCTCTCCCGCCAGCACGAGGGGCCTCCAGGAGCTGCACCTGGGTCTGGAGCGGTTCCGAGCTGAGTGGCGTCCCCCAGGGACAGTTCCTTCAGAGCCCGACCCGCTCTGTCCTTTCACAGCCCTGCGTCTCCCCGGAGGCTGCTGTGTCCCCATCCCACTTCCCACCGGACTCTGCCCAGCTGGCCGGAACGGGCCGGAGAGTCTGTCCTTATCTTTACGGCGTTATGCTGGCTTCAGTTTGTTAGCTGCATATTGGGAGTATTTTTATATTTATTTATAACATTCTGTCCTGGTTACCCATGCAGCAAACAACACAGGCTGGCTGTTAGGATAACTGAGAAATACAAAAGCAGAACGAAGACAAAAATGCAAGGCGTTTTAATGTGCATCTCCGTTCCGTTTTACTGGTTTGTCCTCTGCAGGGCTGCGCCCAGTTTTCCCACTGTGATTGTGCTGTGTCTTGTTTGGCAGCCAGCTGCTCTTTCCCCCAGCAGTGTGCCAGGGCTGATCAAAATACATGATGAACGCTTAAACTAAAAAATGGATTACAGTAAAACACAGTGCTGTGACTCTCCCTCAAAATACTCCCCCTCCTTTCAAACACACTTATCCCATGGTTCTTGCAACTTTCGGAAGCAGTTCTGGGCACCCTCACTGGTGAGGGTCTTTACCAGGTGTGATCAAAAATACGGTAATTGCACCTGCCCAGCGCTGTCCGAGGGAAAGGCTCACACAGCCATTACAGACTCACCAGATCGGCACTGTGGGATTGCCGGCTCTTCCCTAAAGCCAAAAGGACCACACACGGTGAACATTTTGAACTGATTTAGGTCACTGGGGCAGTTTCAACAGCCCAACTAAGGACACTCACAAAGGAGGACTTCTAGAACTGCGTCAGCAAGCGACAACTACCATGGCATAAGTGTGTTCAAAGTGATTTTGAGTGGAATTATGACAATGTGCCGTTTACTATAACAGCCAAAAATTTAACCATTCACTGTACATTTTGATCACATCTCATATTTCCCCAGATAATTAAGTATTCTTCTGTTTGCCAAAGTCATGTATTCTATATCCAAACCAAACTTCATGCAGTAGGGCACCACATGAGGCTATTTCTAACAAAAATAAACCACATATAAAATGATGGTCCCATAAAATTATAATGGAGCTAGAAAATCCCTAACTCCTAGGGACACTGTGGCCATCATGGTGTCCTCACACAGCATGTTATCCATCTCCATGGTGATGCTGGTGTGCACAAGCCTACTGTGCTACGGGTCATGTAAAAGAGCAGGGCGTACAATGAGGTACAGTGCAAGATGCTTAATGACACCGATGATAAATGCCTATGTCACTGGCCCAGGTATTTACTATACTAAACGTTTAAACTTTATTTTAAAGTGTGATTCTACTTAGTAAAAATAAAAGATTGCACATGCCTCTCTCCCCACACTCCGGGACACTGAGGCAGGTGGATTGTAATTGGAGCCCAGCCTGGGCAACTTAGTGAGACGCTGTCTCAAAATCAAAAAATAAAACAGCGTGTGGGTGTAGGTCTGTGTAAAGGCTCTGTGTTTGATCCTTAGTACACACACACACACACACACACACACAGAGTTTATTATAAAGCAGAATTCTGTGCCATGCTGCTGGGAACACCACACACCTACAGTCTACTGCACCTCCAGATTGCATCGTTCCTTTTATGATTGGTGTAATTTCATGCTTTATTCACCCTGAGCCTGGACCAGCAGGTCATTCCACATACACTTATGCAGGCCATTCCACATACACATAACCTCAGCGTGCAGTGGGCTGTGCCATCTGTAGTGGTGTAAGCCTCTCCTATGATGTTTGCACAGTGACAGGACTGCTCAGAGACACATTTCTTAAGCCCAGCTGGGAGCAGCACCTGACTCTTCACAGATGGGGAGCAAGGAATGGGCGTCCATGCTGATGGCTGGTTCATCTGTGTGAGACCCTCAAGACTGAGGATGTCTCTTTGTGATTGTGCCAATTTCTCCAATCAATACTCAGTAGCTTAAATTACAAACCCCAAACCCAGCTGTCCTAAAGCCTTCAAGTTCAATATCCATGTCTTGTTTTTGTTCATAGACCTAATAAATTTTGATAGTCACAGGTAGACCACATGAATTTAAAAATCAGTGGTATTTACAAACAGTTAATTAAATTCCCATAAACATTTTATGAAGCATTCACAGATTTTTTAAAAAACACTTCAGTCGCATGAGACCTCACAGAATCTTCCCAGATACTTAAATTACCCTATAAATCTAATTAATTAAACATATATAGGGACCCAGATTCTTTTAAACATTCTGATGTTGTCTACTAACTTAATAAGATTCTCTTATGCCACTTGACATAAATCTACAAACTGGATGTGCCAGCTTGTGTTGATGTTTTAAGCTGTATTCATGAGGAGTCTGTGTCTATAGTGGGCTATGTTTTCCTAAACCTCTGTATCACTTTCCTATTGCTGCTGGAACAACTTGCTCCAGACTCAGTGACTAAGAACGATACCAGATATGATCTCCCATCTCCAGAGGTCAGAGGAGTTCAGTGGGTCTCATGGGACTAGCCTCAAGGAGTCACAGATTTTGTTCCCATGGAGGTTGCAGGGCAGAGCCTATTTCTGTATGGTTCCCAGCTTTGAGGGTCATTCTTGTTGCTATGGCCCTTTCCTTCATCCTCAGATCATATCACTTCAATCTTTGCTTCTGTGGCTACTTTCCCTTCTTTGACTCCGATTCTCCTGCCTCCTAAGGACCCTTGTGGCTATACCTGGCTTGTGTAGATGTTAGAGACCTTATTTTTAAAAACTGTGTTCCATTGAAAGTAGCCAGCCGTGGTGATGTTGGTTACCCTGTGAAATGTTCTGTAGGGTGAAGCTGATGTCCGTCTCCTACAGAGTCTGGTGGCATGAAGTCCTAGGTGAGCTCCACAGCTTCATGATCAGGAGGAACCCAGTTCCCTCCATATTGTTGCTCTGTGACCTTTGTGGCTCCCATATCCTGACCCAGGATGGCTGCCTGAGCTCCATCTCCATGTCCATGTACTGGACAACGGGAAGTAGGAGGTGTGGGAAAGATTCCCTGGATCAAGGATACTTCTGTGCATATCTCACTGGTCAAAATGTTATCATGGAGCCACAGGGGAAGCAGGAGAATGTGAAAATCCCTTTTGCTAGGCTCTCATGTGTCTTTATTACTAAGGAAAATGGGAGGGAAGGATGGGTATTGGGAGAGAAACAGCTACCTCTGCGACAGAGAATGGCTGACACATCTGTTTGGCAGCACCCAAGCTGAAATGTCCCTTTTAGAGAGCCTTGTGTGTGATCATTGCAGAAAATGTTTTTCCCTTATATCCAGACTGTGCGTGGCCAATAACGCTTGGTCTGAACAATCCAGACCAGGAGGGCAGCGCTGGTTTCACCCACAGCCATGGCAGGAACTGAGTGTTTTATGCCTGGGACTCCACGAGGACCCTCCTCCCACTAGATGACTTGGGGGCTTGAGCTTTGGAGACCCATTCTCATTCCCTCCAGCAGACCCCAGAGCTGGGTCTGGCCCACCCCAACTTGGATCTTGCACAAGCTGGAGCATCTTTTCTGAAACTCTATCTCTTTAGTCATGAGAGGCGACATCCAGCACTCACCTATGGGCACACAGCAGGCTGGGGAACAGCCTGGAGAACAGCGTGGAGAAGCCCTCATTCCTCTCTGGAGTCAGCTTGTATCTTCTTATCAAGTGAGCAAAACTGTCATCACCCCTCCCAAGCAACAGTTCGGTCCTGCGCGTCTGCATTCATATTGGATGCTAATGAACAGCTGCTCCTCGCTATTATCAGACCTGGAGGGTACAGGAGGGTTAACCTGGCCCCTTGGGGAACTGTACAGTCCCCAGAAAGCCCATTATGCCAAATGCATCATGCCAGGAGAAGCCATGGAGTTGTGTGACACAGCAACCTTGGCCTTGGTATCCTTGTCTCCTGGGGACAAGGATAAGAATCCATAGAGAAGGTAAGAGTAAGGAGCCCTCAGTCAGCTCCCAGAAAATAAGAGTGTGGAACAGGACAGTAATAATAACATTAGCAGCTGGGGATTTAGCTCCGTGGTGTAAGTGCCTGCCTGGCAGGCACAAGGTTGTGAGTTTGATCCCAGGAACCAATAATAATAATAATAATAATAACATTAGCAGTAGCAGCAACATTACTTATAAAAACATAGATAAGAAAATCTCCATCGGGTAATTATCATTCATCGTTACTGAGATAGTAAATCTTTAGATCCATCAGTCTGGTAGTAGGGTCAGGCACCAGAAGGCATTTGGTGGTCACAGGGATGGACGGGGAAGGTGCTGTGATCCCCTTAGCCCTGGATGGGCAGCAGAGGGCGCTCTCCCCTGGCAGGGGATGGGACAGCTGGTTACCGAGTGGTGAGAGGCATCGCCCGGACTGTGCTGCAGAAGAAAATCGCCTGAGTTCTATGTGCCTCAGGGACCTAGTCTGCAACATGGGTATCATGACTCCTACCTTTATGCACATTTTTTTAACAGAAAAATTTTTTATTTGTAAAATTAGAGGGAAGATAGGGAAAGATCTAGTTTTGGCTGATGGAGGGGCTGCACCCTGGTACAGGGGGTTCTGACTGGCAAAGGTGGGAGGCCAGCTTTCAAGGATCCGCTGGCAGTGGGGTCTGCTTGATCTTTACCTCGGCCCTGGTGTTGTAGCTCTGGAATCCTCATGGCCGAGGGGTCGTTCCTACCCCAGGAAAGGACCAGCTGTCTGCCCGTGGTGGTTTCCGCCAAGGGTGGGGCTCCACCTTTCCTGGAATCCAGGTGACCATAGATTTAGGACAATAACTGGAGACTTCTGGGTACTGCTGGGTGTCCCACTGAACCTCTTCTCCTGTTGTCCTTGGTCCTGAAGGGGGACGAGATCTCATGGCTTCAGGGAGGATCCACCCTGTCCAGCCAGCTCCTAATGCTCAACAAACCCCACTCCATGCTGAGCAGGGATTCCACACGAGATTTATGGGTGCAAAGAACACAGATGAAAGTCAGGTCTTGTTCTGATTTTCGTTACCTACTGAGCATTTTCACACCAAGTGAAGAGCCTTGGTTTAGGGCAAAAATGGATTCTAAGTCCCCAAAGGAAACACAAACCGTGCTTTTAATGAATAGCAGGTAGGAGCCCAGGGTTCTACCAGTTCCCATCCCTGCGGTGACCCCTGACTATGCCATGACTCTGTCATTCCCCGAGAGACCTTAGCCTCCTTAATCTCAAGAAGAAGGACACAACGATCCTCAAACACACCTTTTTCTTCAATGTTTTTAACTATTTCACTCTCTGGTTATATTTTCCTACTGGGTGTTTAAAACCGAGTAGATAATCAAAATTAACCTTCCTTTTCCTATTAAAATAAGGCAAGCACCTTTATAAATTTGAGAATTAAAACCAGGCAGGATGAAATGAATGATCAGAGCTACAATAACCAATGACAACAGCAACAAAGCCCAGGAGAGAGATAGACCCTTCCACCATCTGGGCTCTGGGGCCCAGACACATGGAAAGGCAGGTCTACCCCTCAGATTTCCCATGCATCTGAAGTCAATGTATTGTTTAAAAATCAGAAACAGCACCATGTTATATTCGGTAAAATGGCTATGATTTGTCCCGTGAACGTTAATTCACATTGGTAGTTTCTGAACATGGCTTGTGGGAGAGGCTGTGGCAGCAGCTACAAAGCCCTAGGGGAACGAGTTTGTGGAAACAGTAGCTGTTCGAAGGCTGCTGTGGATCACAGAAAGCCTGTTCTGATGAGTAGCGGTCATGTGTCCACACACAAACACATCCCCACGTTCCTATAGGTACCGTGGCATTGATCCTGCTAAAAATTCTAACGAGCTCTGCCCAGTGAGAAAGGGTGTCTTGTATGTATCTTCATGTGACCTCCTTCCCTTCCTTTCCTACTCTTCCTCTTTCTTTTCCTCCTCTTTCTTCTTCTCCTCTTACCTCTCCTCCTCCTTCTCTTCCTCCTACCTCTCTCCTCCTCCTCTTCTTCCTCCTCCTTCTCCTCCTTCTATACTGGTGATTAAACCCAGAGCCCTTGCACTAAACTGTATCCCCATTCTGTTTTTATTTTTAATTTTTATTTCAAGATAGGATTTTGCAAGTCACTAATTTGCCCAGGCTAGGTTTGGACTTGAGGTCCTTTTGCCTCAGCCTCCCCGAGTTCCCAGTTTTCTCTTTCTTATTTGCTGGAAGTTACTTTTCTGGGCACTTCACATTCTCAGTGATTACTAAGAAGAAATTTCTTGCACCTGTGACAGCCTGACTGACTCATGTTCTGGGCCTGAACTTCCCCGTGACTACCGCGGTGCCTGGTCCATTTTCTCCTTTGGGTTCAAGCCTTCTTTGGAGTTACCAGAATAACTTTAAATTAAGCAAGGAAGGAAGGAGGAAATCTGGATTTCATTTTGTATACTCTACAAAAACAAATTGAGCTTACCTTTTTTCTAGTTGCAGTCAAGACTTCTACAGAACTCTTATCTGTTGCATAAAATATTTCATAAAAAAGATCTTATTCATCATTTATAATGACTCAGCTGCTTCTCTGAACAGAACTGAAAAAAGACTCTTTGATGTTTTGCTTATGCATAAAGAACAATTGCACATCTTTATTTCTTGAAGTGTTTAGGATTATGGAATCGCTTTCTGTCCCCTGCACATGACTGCAAGGCTGTGTGTGCATGTAATTTTCATCTTAAAAATGGGGCTAATTTTCTTTAAGAATGAATTTCTAACAATACTGGGAATTTTTGTTTTTAGAATCCAAATAACCCCAAAGAACACCCAATTTTGAGGCTTTAACATTCCCTTACCTTTCATCAGCCCCTTGATCAGTTTATCATTATCCATGATCTTGGCTAAATAATTCATACAGCACAGAATCCATAGTTGGAAAGTTAAATAAAGTTGACTCGATTTGCTTTTCTAACTGTTCCAAAAATGAAATCCATGAAAGAGTTCTAAAGTCACAAATGCAGAATAATTCTGTCTTAGTTACTTTTAACTGGTTGCTGGTACTAAACACCAAACACCCAAAATTAGGGAAGGAAAGATTTATTTATCTTACAGTTTATGGAGGTTTCAGTCCATAGTCAGCTGGCTCCAAGGCAGGGTGGCATGGCACTGGGGCAACACTTCAAGGCAACAGCCGAGCAAACGCAGCCAGAGTACAAGGGGCAAGAGTAATCCTCTTTTTCTCCCTTATATTGTACACAGGACCCTCCCTCCCCACAAGGTGGGTGTAGCATTCACAAATCTCCTTGCCTTCCTTTGTATAGGATGAGAATGTTTACAAAGTAAGACCCCTGGCTCCCTGCTGAATCTCTCAGCTAAACTTCCAACCTTCTCAAATTGACACAATGAACAGGTAACTGCTGTGCTCTACACCCCAGGATGTAGAGCTGCTGCCTTACTTAATTAAGCTTCTAGACTTCTCAAGTTGACACAATGTATAAACCATAACAATTTTCAGAATGGAATACTAATAACTTTTTATGATTAGACATCATTATTAAATATAAATAGCTAATCAGATTTAATGCACAAGGGGCACACACACGTGTTAAAAATAAAAACTCTGCCTCTCTGCAACACAGGTCTGTGAGTCACTATTCATTCCTCTTACAGGTGATAAACTGAATGCAGCTCCAGGGCCAATGTGGCAAAGGTTTTCCACGTGCACTGCCATGCGGTTCCTGCAGGGACCTGGCTAATAGTCCTAACCATCGCTCCTCATTTACTCCTTCATTTGCTATGGAGCCTATACACACGCTTCAATCGCTATTTTTGAGAGAATAAATGGAACAGCTCAGTTCCTCCCCCAAGTGCATAGCTTCGGTCTATAAATGAAAGCACCAGAACTTTTTGGTAGAGGGGCGTCCTGCAAAACACCTGACCAGACCTCCTGACCAGCCCACCAAGGCCAGTGATGCCGAGGGAATAACTATTCATGATCTCAAAAGGGACCGTCACAGCCAGGAGCAACCTGAGGGGACACCAAGGCTAAATATGATGTGGTGTCCTTCTGGGATCTGGGATCAATAGAATATTAGGTAAAAACAAGGAAACTTAAACTATGGACTTTGCTAATAAATAGTGTGTCAGGATTGGCTTATTAATAGTAACAAATGTACCATACTAATGTCTGGTGTTGATCATGTTGGGGACTGGGCACTGCAGGGTACTGGGACCCTCTGTGCTGTCTTCTTAATGTTCTGTAAACCTAAAACTGTCCTGAAATTAAGGTTTATTTTATTTTATGGGGCAGGGTCTTGTTGCATAACTCAGACTGGCCTTGAACTCACTGTGTATCCCAGGCTGGCCGGGTGCTTGTGATGATCCTTCTGCCTCAGGTTCCCCAGTGCTGGGATTACGGGCATGCACCACCATACCTGGCTCTTTATTTTCATTTAATTTAAATTATTTTAAAGACATGTCTTCTTTTTCCTCCTCCTCCTCCTCCTCCTCCTCCTCCTCCTCCTCCTTCTTCTCCTTCTTCTTCCTCTTCTTCTTTTTGGGGTACCTGAAATCGAACTCAGGACCTTGCACTTGCCAGGCAAGCTCTGTGCCACTGAGCTATATCCCCAGCCCTTAAATTTATTTTAAACTTCTACATAAAGGCATAAAAATTATACAAACTTACAAGCTGCCATGTGATGTCTCAGTTTGGGTACAAACTGCCCAGTGTTCAAATCAGGGAAATCATATCTGTCTCCTTGAGCACTTACCATGTCTTTATGGTGAAACTACCCCAGGCCCTATCCCCCAGCTCTCTGGAGTGCACACCACCACCTCTAGCCCCCTTGAGTCCCCAGGCGTGGCAGCACTGGGGGCCCCCCCGCCCTCCCCTCCCCTCTCCCTCGGCCTCAGCTTCAGTCACCGCTGCTCTGCTCTCAGCTTCCGTGAGACCAACTTTGCAATATTCTACATCCCAGGGTATGCTTAAAAGTCATAAACTTCTACCTGTGACACAGGGCTCTTCATCTGATGCTTTCTTTTTTCAGCAGCAGCTTTGCAGAGATACACTTTAGATGAGGCCCACGTCACCTTCCAGGAATCTATACCTTGGCATCTGCACCAGGTTGTGTAACCATCGCTGCAGTAACAGCGTTCTCGGTAACCTAAGAGGAAACCCCGTCCTCCCGAGTCATCACCCACTTGCCCCATCTCCTCCAGGCCTGCAACCACTAATTCATTTCCTCTGTTTCCAACCTGTGTATATAAATAGACTGGATATTCATACATATGAAACAGACATGCGCTTAAAACAGACTTTTATATATACAGATATACTTGCAGATCTGTAGGGAAATAAAGTAGACAAACTGGTTTTGTTTTTTTATTTTTTGTCTTTTTCTGAGACAGAGTTTCACTATGCAGTTTAGGCTGCCCTTGAACTGATTTTGTAGCCCAGGCTGGCATCGAACTCCCAGCGATTCTCCTGCCTCAGCCTCCCAAGTGCTGGGATTACAGGTGTGAGCCACCACACCCGGCTAAGAAGAGAACTGGTTTATACACAACACACACACACACGCACACACACACACACACCACATATATATTCCAAGGCAGCCCAATGGCAGAAGCAGTGTAACCTATCTCCCTCCTCTTCCTGTCACCAGGGCTATGACAAGGCACTTATCAAATGTCTGTTTCTAAAGGGAGGCTTCCAACTTCCATTGCACATGGTTGTAACCGCTGTGAGAAGCTCACAATCTCGCAAGACGCCTTTGGCTTTAGGATTTGCATTTCCAGCGGGCTCAGAACACGACAGTGAGCCCTTCCCGGGCACGGACAGCAGAGGTGGGGACGCCCCTAACTAAGGTGCCCACAGGAGGAGTGACGCAGAGCTGTCTGACCCATGGGGAAAGGAGCTTGTGACTGGATGGAGCCACAAGCCCCTCCGCCCAGAAGCCTGAGCCAGGACTAAGGATTCAGCAGGCGCAGGCCCATGGGCTGGAGAAGAGCTTTGCCCCCTGGAACTGTGGGTTCTGAGGATCGCAGGACCATGAGAAGCCCCTGTCCTGGTAAGGGACTGGCCGGGATGGCAGCGGGACCTGAGAACCACAGGAGAGGGACGCAGATGCCCTTGCCAGCCCTGGATGATGCCCTGTTGTTTGAAGAACCCCTGGGATTTCTATTCTCCCCTGCAGGACACGAGTCTGCCTCTCAGCTGAGTGCTTGGTAGCCGGTCCATATCAGCTGCTGGGGAAGCGGTGTGACGCTGGCCTGGGGGAACCACACCGGGGATGTGTCCGGGTTTGTTTCCACCTGGGTGTTTCCTGACTCCTAGAGCCTGAGAACGGCTCCCTGTCTTCGGCTGGCTGGGGAGCCATGACCCCCTGTCTGTGTCGCTGGGATTGTTACCATACCAGAGACAGAATCAAAAGAATTTTGGGCCAGGCATGGTGGCGCATGCCTTTAATCCCAGCACTCGGGAAGCTGAGGTAGGCGGAGCGTTGTGAGTTCGAGACCGGCTTGGGCTACAACGTGAGCGCAAGGCCGGCCTGAGCTACATAGTGCGACCCTGCCTCAAAAAACTAGGGCTGGGAGTTTGGTTCAGTGGCTTAAGTGCCTGTCTGGCAGGCATGAAGTTGTGAGTTCAATCCCCGATGCCGCTAAATAAATAAATAAATAAATAAATAAATAAATAAATAAATGAGTTTTGGGAAGACAGGAGGAATAAGTGCCAGTGGTTGTCTTGGTCTATTTCTGCTGCTGTAACAAAAGATCAGAGACATGGTTATTTATAATAGAAAAACATAATAGAAAATCATTGCTCACAGCTTTGGAGGTGAGTTCAGCAGCTGGGGCGTGTCTGGTGGCCCCTTCCTCCTCATGGATGGCGCCATCTAGGTGTCCTCGTGTGGCAGAAGAGATGGAAGAGGCACCAAGGTGTTAAGTCTAGCCCAGCCATGGTGGCATACGCCTGCAATCCCCGCACCCTAGGAGGTTGAGGCAGGAGGATCTCAAGTTTGAGCCCCATCTGGACTACTTAGTGACTTATTGAAATCCTGTCTCAAAAATTTAAAAGATAATAATGAAAAGGACTGAGATTCCTGCTCAGGAATCCTTCCATATCGTTCTCCACACACGGGGGACCTGAGCAGACAGCGTCGAATGCACAAAATGCTGAGTAGCACCAGAGGCTGTCCCGGACTCTCTTTCTAATTCGCAGAGCTCCCCTGTCTTTCTCCTGTGAGTGCTTATTGTGGCGGCCTCACTTGCCTTCCCAAGCCTGGAGCAGCTTCAGTACCAATATCCCAGGGTCAAAGTCAGTCCTGTCTCCCGTGGGTGGAAGAGTCACCTGCGTTTGGCTTAAAGGCAGCAAATAGGTTTGCCTCAGCGGGCAGAAAGGTTTCGTCATGAAACTCCTCTTGCGGTGTTACAAAAAGTCTTCTCTCTGTCTCTTTCTCTGTCTCTGTCTGTCTGTCTCTCTCCAGCTGAAATGCTGCATTTTAACCTCCTATCCAATATCCAGAAATCCAAAACAGAACTCGCCAAGCTTAGGAACCAGGGATGTTGCAGAGGCTGGGACTCAGGGTGCGGCCACCAGGTGGCGGCCACGCTGCTCCTCTCTGCGGTCCTTCCGAGACTCCGGAAGAGACAGGTGCTCGCTGGTGCGGAGCCGGCTCTCCTCCCTTTCCAGCTCCGTCGCGAAATTCTGCAATTGCTAAGGATCACTTTCCTGGCCAGTGAGAAGCGAGATCCAGTCTATCCCCAGTCCCTGATGCCCTGTTTTGTTCAACGAATGAATAGATGCAACCCTTCGTGCCTTACTCGTCTATGCCCCTTCATACTCCGCTGGCTGTGGCTTCAGCTGGGGCCCCCTTGGAGCTGACGCACAGCAGGAATGACGCCCCCTCGTGGTGAGAGGTGGTGACTCACTTGCGTGGCCAGGTAGAGCTCCTGTCCCGGGGAGGCAAAGCCAGTGCAGAAGTGCAGGAGGAAGAGAGGTGACCAGGAAACGCCAGAGCAGATCTTGCCTTCTCAGTTTCTCCCTGTAGAAAGAGAAGTGGGCACAGAGGCTCTCCTAAGGGGCCTGGTGCTGATAGGCAGTGGCCGGAGATTCAACGCCTGTGCACCTCTTATGCGCATGCGCCCTGATCACCTCTCCTCTCACTTCTGTCAGGGCTCCCCCTTGGTCCCGCAGCCCTTGACTCCTTGACAGAGGGAACCTGGACACCAGATGATGGCAGAAAGGGGCTCACTGCGCAGAGAGTTGGGACGCTGAGCCTTTCGCCCCCACCCCCCGGTTCCAGACTGAGCACCCAGATTTCAAGCTCAGAGTTCTACGTCCAAACCCTGCGCTGTCTCCTGGCCTCGGGTGGCTGGGGCAAAGCCACACCTGTATATGACTCCCAGTTCCAGAACCAGAACACACCTGGCAAGGATCCTTCTATGGCCACCAACCTCCCAGACCAAGCAGTGTGGCTGGGAACTCCGCGACGATTCCACCTGGGAAATACAGCTGCACTCGGAGTATCGCTGACCCCAGGGTGATTGGTAGAGAAAGGACACTTCCTTTCAAGTTGAGAGAGAAAATGCACACTATAATTGCTTATGTGACTTGCTTTCTTTGCACGTGACAGGGCACAAGGATGGTGGGTGCAGACCCCACGGGACTGGAATGCTATGGAATGAGTTGTGTCTCCCTAAAACTCATATGCTGAAGCTTTAACCTCAATCTGGTTGCATTTGGAAGCAGAGCTTTTAGCAGATGATTGAAGTTAAATAAGGTCAGAAAGGTGGGGTCTTGATTCGATGAGATTCCAATTATTCAATACCAAGTTGACTCCAAGTGAAAATCCACCCCCTCTCCTTGTCTCTCTCCCTTTCTCTCCCTCTGTCGCCCCTCACTGAGGAAAGGCTGGCTGAGGACACAGAAGAAGGCAGCCACCTGCAAGCTGGAAGAGAGCCCTGACCAGGAAATGAATCAGCTGCACTTTGTTCTTTTTTGTTGTTCTCCAGAGCTGTGAGAAGATAAATGTCTGATACTTAAAATACCCAGTTCAAACCGGACGTGGTGGCACACGCCTTGAATCCCAGCACTCCAGAGGCTGAGGTAGGCGGAGCGTTGTGAGTTCGAGGCCGGCTTGGGCTACACTGTGAGCACAAGGCTGGCCTGAGCTACATAGTGCGAGCCTGCCTCAAAAAACTAGGGCTGGGAGTTTGGCTCAATGGCTTAAGCACCTGTCTGGCAGGCACACAGTTGTGAATTCCATCCCTGGTGCAGAAAAAAAAAAAAAGGTTCATAGTATTCTTATTGCCACAGCCCAAAGAAAGACACTAAAATAGGCTGTGGTGAGACGGGGAGAAGTAGAGGCCTCGGGGTGGACTGATAGGAACTGGTGGTCCACTTGTAACACCAGCTGAACTTAATCAGCATGGTGCTGGGTGTGGATGGCCCACCTGAGGATTGTTACCAACGTAAAAGGAGAACTGGAGAGGAAGAAGTGGGTTTTTGGTTCTCCTGAATATTGTTGCTTCTCCTGTTGCCATGGGTTCTCCTAGAGGAGCTTGTCATGCTGACTTTCTGATACGAACTCGGCTGGTCTCATCATCAGAGGAGCTCAGGATCTCATTGTCACTGAGAATGACTGTGGTAGCTTTTTAGGGAGCTCTGGTCCTTACTTTGATCATTGCTTCCGGATCCAGTGCAAAATCCTCAGCCTGCTGACCCAGATCCTTCAACCCCATGGCACAGACTTTCTTGTTTCCCCCACTGACCTTTGGGCCTTCCCAGCACAAATCCATGGAACAGACTTACATGAGTCATTGCCATGGACTCTAGGTCTTCAGTTGGACTAATGAGGGGCATTGTCATGAGCTCTAGGTCTTCAGCTGGACTCATGCAGGACATTGCCATGGGATCCAGGTCCTCAGCTGGATTCGTGGGGTCTTAGTGTGTGGACAGATTTCCTGTACTCTTCCTTTTGTATTTGACTCTTTGGGTGACCATTTTGAAGAAATACGATAAATTAAGTGTCCTATATAATTATTTTCCTTGAAAACCCTGACTACTACCAAATTGGTACCTCTTTAATAAGATGAGACCCCAGTGTTGATTCTTTGATGTACTTTCTGTGCAGTGTGCATGTCGTTCATGAACTCTTTGCTTACCCCTATGTCTTCAAGATTTCTGCTACCTTGTGTCCCAGTACATTTAGTTTTAATATTTAGATTTTTAATCCATTTTTAATTTAATTTATTTCATGGTGATAGACATGGGTCTAGTTTTAGTCCTTGGCATGTGGAAAGCCAATTTTTTCAGCACTATTTATTAAAGAGGCTACTTTTCTTCCAGGGAAGAGCTTTGGCCCCTTTGACAAAGACAAGGGGGCTGAGTGTCTTTGTAGTTGTGTCTGCACCTTCCAATCTGTTCCACTGATCCTCAGGTCTGTTTTTTTTTCCAGTGCCATGCTGATTTTATCACAATAGCTTTCTATTTATAATTTCAAGTTTGGGGTCATGATGCCTTCTGCCTTGCCTTTGTTGCCCAGGATTGCCTTTGCTATTCTAGGTCTCTTCTGTTTCCAAATGAATTTTAGAAATGTTTTTTCTAGATATGTGAGGTATGCTAATAGTATTTTTATCAGAATTGCATTAAATTTGTATAACAGTTTTGGGAGTATGGCCATTTTCACAATTTTGGTTCTTCCTATCCAACAGGAAGAGATATCTTTCCATTTTCTTATATCCTCTTCAATCTCCTTTGTCAGAATACTGTAGATTTCAATATGTAGATCTTTTATATCCTTTGTTAGATTGATTCTTTTTATGGATGCTATTGTGAATGATGTTATTTCCATCATTTCTCTCAGTGAGTTTTTGTTTGTGTACAAGAAAGCTATTGATTTTTGAATGTTGACTTTGTATCCAGCTATGCTGCTGAATTTTCTTATTAACCCTAGTTGTCCTTTGGTGGTGCTTTTGGGGTCTTCTATGTAAGATATCTTGTCATCCACAAATAATGATAATTTAACTTCTTCCTTTCCTAGTCTTATTTCTTTTATTTCTCCCTCTTGTCTAATTGGTCTGTCTAACATTTCCAGAACTATATTGAATAGGAGTGATGATAGTGAACATCCTTGTCTTGTTCCTGATTTTAGAGGGAAAGCTTTCAGTTTTTGTCTATTTAGTATAGTATTGGCTGTTAGTTTGTCATAGATGGGTTTTATTGGATTGAAGTAGAGACATTTATTCATATTTTCTGTAGGTTTTATTTTTATCATGAATCAGTGTTGGCCTTTATCAAAAACTTTTGCTGAACCCATTGAGATGATCATGTTATTTTTATCTTTGGCTCTGTTGATGTGGTATATTATGTTTCTTGATTTGCATATATTGAACCATCCCTGCATTCCTGGGATGAATTCCACTTGGTCATTATGTATAAGCTTGATGATTTGTGGCATTCTGTTTGCTAGTATTTTATTGAGAATTTTTGCATCTATGTTCATTATGGAAATTGGCCTGTTGTTCTCATTTTTGGCTGGGTCTTTCTCTAGTTTTGGTATCAAAGTAATACTTGCCTCCAGGAATGAGTTAGGGAGAATTGCTTCCCTTTCAATTTCATTAAAGAGTTTGAAGAGTATTGGCATTAAATCTTCTCTAAATTTCTTGCAGAATTCAACCATGAATCCATCAAGACCTGGAGTTTTCTTCGCTGGCAAGCTTTTGGCTACATTTTCAGTTTTAGTAACTGATATTGTGTTATTTAAATTTTTTATATCTTCTTGATTTAGCTTTGGTAATTCATACATCTCTAGGACTCTGTCCATTTCTTCGGTGCTTTCCAGCCTATGCAAGTAAAGATTTTCAAAATAGGTGTTGATGATTTTCTGAATTTCCATAGGATCTGTAGTAATTTCACCCTTCCCATTCCTGATTGCATGAATTTGAGTTTTCTCTTTCTTTTTCTTGATAAGGTTGGCTAGGGGCTTATCAATTTTTTTTATTACTTCAAAGAACCAACTTTTCAATTCATTAATTCTTTGTATTGTTTTCTTAGCCTCAATTGCATTAATTTCTGCTGTGATCTTTATAATTTCCTCCCCTCTATGAGTTTTGGTTTTGACGTGCTCTTCTTTTTCTGAAAGCTTGAGATACAGTATTAATTTGTTTATTTGTGCTCATTCTGTTTTCCTGATGTGAGAATTCACTGATATATATTTTCCTCTTAGGATTGCTTTCATTGCATCCCACAGGTTCTGGTATGTTGTATCTCCATTTTCATTTAATTGTAGATATGGTTTAATTTCTTCTTTAATTTTATCTGTGACCCATTGGTTGTTTAGGAGGCTTGTTCAGGAAGGTTGTTCAGGAGGATTTCCTTGTGTTTATACAGTTTTAGCAATATCTTTTGCCATTAATTTCCAATTTCAATGCACTATTGCTAGATAATAGGCATGGGATGATTTGAATTCCTTTGTGCTTTCTTAAGTATGTGCTGTGAGTTAGTATATAGTCTATTTTAGAGAACGTAACATGTGCAGCTGAGAATAATGTGTATTCTGATGTTATTGGGTAGAACACTCTGTAAACATCTTTTAAGTCCATGTGTTCACAAGTTTGATGCAGTTCTGTTATTTCTTTGCTGACTTTTGTGTAGTTTATCTATCTCTTTGTGACAGTGGGGTATTAAAGTCCCCTGTTATAATTGTGTTATTGCAGGTAAATTTATGTTATTGCATATTCATGTGTATGAATTTTTTTTTTGGTACTGGGGATCAAACTCACAACCTTGTGCCTACCAGACAAGTGCTTACACCATTGAGCTAAATCCCCAGCCTTACTTTTTGAGGCAGGGTCTCACTATGCAGTTCAGGCTGGCCTTGAACTCACTTTGTAGCCCAGGCTGGTCTCAAACTCACAACGATCCTCCTGCCTCAGCCTCCCGAGTGCTGGAATTAAAGGCATGTGCCACCACCCCCAGCTTGAATATTTGTTTTATATAATTGGGTTCTCCTGTATGTGGTGTATATATATTTATGATTGTTGTCTCTTCCGCTTGAATTTTTCCCCTAACAAGTATGTAGTGACCTTCTGTATCTCTTTTAATCATTTTTGGTTTGAAGTTCATATTGTCTGCAAGCAGAATAGTTACCGCTGCTTTTTCCTGGGTTTCAGTTGCATGGGATATTGCTTTCCATCCTTTGAATGTCAGTCTATGAGTTTCTTTTTGAGTTAAATGTGTTTCTCGCATACAGCATATTGTTAGCTCTTGTTTCTTGATCCATCTGCCAATCTGCTTCTTTTAATTGGGCATTGAAGCCATTTACCTTGATGGAATAACTGATATGTATTGGTTTATTTTTGCCAAGTTACGTTTCTGTCCTTGGTTCTCTGCTTTTCTCCTTTGTTTAATTGCTTTCTCTGCCTACTGGTTTCCTTCTGTTGTTGTTCTGGGAATTGTGATCATTTTTATCTCTATCTAGAATATTTTTCAGTATACTTTCTAGGGTTGGTTTGGTGGACATGAATTTCTTCAGTTGTTCTTTGTCATGGAAGTATCTTATTTCTCTTAATTTTGAAAGACAGTTTTTCAGGGTACATCAATCTGAGTTGGAATTTGTTTTCTTTCAGGGCTTGAAATATTTCATGCCAAGCTCTTCTCGACTTGAGGGTTTGTGCTGAGAAGTCAGCCATTATTCTAATGGACTTACCTTGATAGGTGATATGCTTCTTGTCTCTAACAGTTTTTGATATTCTGTTTTTGTGCTGAATCTGGGATTTTGATTATTATATGTCTGGGTATAGATTTATTTTGATTATGGCTGTTTGGAGTTTTACATGCCTGACTTATCTTTATATCAGATTCTGTTCCCATGCTTGGGAATAGTTTTTTTTTTTTTTTTTTTCATTTGTGTTGACTGCTGCATTGCCATTTACTCCTATCAGTGTTATATTGCTTTTATTTGCATCATCTTGAGCTGCTGAATTCTTATTTTGGGGTCCCTTGTTGTTTAGAAAATTTTTTATGATCACTAACTGCAATCCTGTTTTTAAGATCTGATAATCTTCAGTTTCATTCAAGTGGTTTTTCCAGCTTCCAGTGGAATTTTTCATTTCCTAGATATCTCTTTGAATCTGTTTCATGCATTCTATTTCTTTCCTATATTGTTCATTCAAGGTTTCCTTCATTTTCCATGCACCTGTACGTTTTTATCTATGTCTTCTCTAGTTATGCTGAGCGATTCCTTCATTAAGGTCATTATTTCTTTTTTTTTACCTGAGAGATTATTTCTGATCTGATTTCCTCTATAGTCTCATGCATTTGTTTCTTTACTTTACCTTCTATCTTTTCAGAAATTTCAGGTGTATGAGTTCCAATGACTTCACTATCTTCCATGTCAGTGTCTTCTGTAGTTGATCCAGATTTGCTAGGGGTATGAGATTGCATTTTACTTTTTTGTTTTGTCATTTTGACCTCTTGATTAATATTTCTGTCTTTTCAATTCCACTAGTCTCAAGTGTCCTTCATGTGTCTCATGGTGTTCTACTCTGTAGCTGATGTTTAACCAGTTCCTGGACCCCACAATGTAGGGAAGGGGCCAGTCACTTGCATTCCTCCTCTGGGGACAGTTGGGTGAGTCCTGGGCTAACTAGCCTAGAAGTATTGATGCGAACCAGCCGTTGCTTGTATTGTTACTGTAGCTTCAGACTGTTTCAGGCTGCCAGACCCACCTATCCATGGTATGCATCCCAGCCAGAGCCCTCATAAGTCACTGGGGGTCTTGCATGCCAAGCTAGGGTCCTTTGGGTTGGGAGAGGCCTCAACAGAGCTTTTGCTGGCCTGCCAAGGTCCTCTGGGTGGGGGGAGGACTCACCTATGACCTCACCTGCCCATCAAAGTCCTCCAGGTGGGGAGGAGGGGTCACCAAAACTCCCACCAACCCACTGAAGTCCTGAGCTTGTGGGGTAGACTCACACGCACTTGCCTCCCTGCTGAGATCCTCTGAATGGGGGCATGGGTTGCCAAGTCTCCTGCAGGCCCACCAAAGTTCTCCAGTGGAAAGAGGGGTCACTGATGACCATGCCGGCCCACCAAGGTATTGAAGGTGGAGGAAGGGGTCACCAACATTCCCACCAGCTACTGAGATCCTTGGGTGGGGAGGGGAACAGGTGGCCAATGCTTATACCTGCTGCTGAGGTCCTCTGGGTTGAGGAGAAGTGTCGCTGACACTCCCACAGGATTCTGAGGACCTTTGGGATCAGGGGAGGTATTGCTCCTTCTGGCTGCTAAGGACCTCTGCATGGAGAGGAGGAGTTGCCATTGCTCCCACCAACGGCACTCCACCAGTTGTGGGGAGGGGTGGCCAATGCTCTCCTAGGCTACTGAGGCCCCTCCAGGTGATATGATTGATTTTTTTTTTCTGGTACCAGGGATCAAACTTACAACCTCGCACCTGCCGGGCAGGTGCTTACACTGCTGGGATAAATCCCTGGCCCTAGTTTTTGAGACAGGGTCTCACTATGAAGTTCAGGCTGGCCTTGAATTCACTTTGTAGCCCAGGCTGGTCTCAAACTCACAATGATCCTCCTGCCTCAGCTTCCCGAGTGCTGGGATTAAAGGCGTGTGCCACCATGCCTGGCAATATGATTGATTCTTAAGCACTGATATTGTCAGTAGTTGACTCTTCTTGGTATTTTATGCTAGGGATCACACAATACTAGCCGTGCTTCTTCACCCTACTGATATACCACATTACACACAAAAACACAAGAATCATGAGGAACGATCCCATAAAGTACCACATGATTCACTCTCCAAAGCTAATATCACAGATATGGAAAAGGAGAAAATTACAGGTAAACAATTTAAAAACCAAATGGTTAAAATATTTGAAGAGATCAGTGAAGAAACAACTAAGCAAATGAATAAGATGTTCAATGAGCTGAAAGAGGATGCACATAAGTGAAAAAATATTAATTATATGCTGTCCAATGAGCTGAAAGAATATACAAAAAAGATGTTTCAGTATAAGAAGATAATGCAGAATATGAATGACAATTTAGTAAAGATTAGATGTTATGAAAAAGATAAATAGATTCCAATACAAGCATCGTGGGCAATTTTAAAACCCCACTCTCACAAGGAGTCTGGTCAACCAAGCAAACACTTAGCAAAAGTATGAGAGTCTAACTGTACCTCTGAACAAATGAACCTAACAGATATCTACATAGTTGTGGGAGACCAGGCTACATGACCTGCCACAGACACTGAGGCTTTGTTGACCTTTCCTGGGAATGGGAGAGGGAGTGTGTATTGGGTGATATGCTATGTACCCCCAAGTCCTCATGTACTTTTGATGGGGCTGAGTCTGACGCTTGTGATCAGTTTGTTGTCTAGCACCGGGATTGATGATGTGACTGCTACACCCACCCAGGGGTGGAGCTGAGATACAGTGTAAGGGAGGCGGGTCTTCCTCGTCCATGCTTCTGCCTTCTCTCTCACCAGTGTGCCTTGCTGCTTGCAGCCTCCATGAATGGCGGCCCTGCCACCGCATGCTGACTTGGAGCCAACTAAGTATGGACTGAAACTCCCGAGAAACTGTAAGAATAAGCCTTTCCTTCCCTAATTTTGGGTGTCAGGTATTTTGTCTCAGCAATGAGTAAAAAGTAACTAAGACAGAGTGGAAGGCTGTTCCCTCCTTTGTTTATGAGCAGGAAGACTGATGTTCGTAATACCTGCAGTAGAAGATAACATCAGCCTGAGGGCTAAACAAAAGGAAATGACACATCCAGATGTGAAGCTGTCATGTTCCTTGTTAAGTATTTATACTTTCTTGTACCTTGGTCATTACTACATTGTTTTGTTTTATCAATAAGAAACAGGACCTTCTAGGATCCCAGTGTTCTTGCACCCTTGAGATGGGAGCCCTCTGCCCAGTCTTGCTTGGAAATTTGTCTCTTTCTCTTGCATTCCTCATCATACCTCTTAGTCCGGCTCAAAGGCTGCTCCTGCCCAGAGTGCTTCATCCAACAACAGCAGAATGCACTCTTCTCAGCAGCCCATGGAACTTTCTCCAAACAGACTTTACTTTAGGCCACAAGCAAGTTTAACGAAATACAAAATAATTGAAAGAATCTCCTGCATCCTGTCAGATCACAACAGAATGAAACTAGGAACCAACAGAAAAAGACAGCATAAAAATGACACAAACACATGCAGCTTAAATAACACATTCCTGAATAATCAGTGGGTAACAGAAGAAATCAAGGAGAAATTAAAAATTTCTTTACAACAACTATTAATGGCAGTGCAATGTACCAAAGAAAGTAGTTCTAAGAAGGAAGTTTCTACCTATGTCTACCTATGCTGAAAAAAACAGAATATTACCAAATAAATAGTGTAATGATGCATCTCAATTTTCTATAACAACAATTTAAATTTACATGGGTAGACAGGAAGAAGTTACAATGCATCACAATCATACAATAATAAAACAAGGGTACAATAATACACAAATAAAACATATGCATCAGGTGCGAGTCCTGACTCCTTTACTCTTCCCCTAGTTTATTCCACTATCACCTCTTTTAGAAGGATCCATTTTTCCCTTCATTGCTGCAGTTTGAATCTGGAACATCCTAATGACATACATGAAGAGGATTTGATCCCCAACCTGTGTCTTGATTGGCAGTGGCAGTTTCTCCGAAGGGCACTGTGACACTCTGACCCCTTTCTGTTTCTTTGTGTCTCCCCATGATGAGGTGAATTGGACTTTTCAGCCATGATGAACTGATGTATAACAACCCCAAAGCTATTGGGCCATATGACCAAGAAACGAGGCTTCTGAAACCAAGGGATAAATGAACTTTCCAGATTTATCATTTATTTCTTTTTATTCCTGTTCCTCTTATCTTGGTGGCAGAGACTGGCATGCTGTGCATACTGAGGTACCACTGATACATTCCAAAAATTCTGGCACATGGTAGGAACTCAGTGTTAGTTATTAAAGTAGTCCATGAATAGTGGATGCATGTCATCCCTGCACAGAAGCATGCAAGAATTAAATGCATACATCGGGCACTGAACCTGGAGTATGCAGAAGAACTAAACACACTACACACACACACACACACACACACACACACACGGATGCATGCACGTGCACAGGCTTATGTGCACACACATGCACACGCACACACCTTGTGCTATATTGTAGACTGAACCTGGATGGTGATCAGATGGGCACAAAAGTAGGAACATTGTCTAAGGAACAGTAACTGCACATGCAAACTCTCAGATCCAAGAGGGCCTGACTGGTAGCGATGGGTTAAAGCTTCATGGAGCAAGGAGAAAAGGCAATGGAAAAGAGTCCAGCAGGGCACAGAGCATGCAAAGCCTCCAGTTCAGATGTAGTTTTGCCCTTGTCTCTGTCCATGCAGAAGACGCACAACTGTTCACACTGTACAGGCAGTGAAAACTGATTCTTTCTGCAAACACGTCCTGGAGGCTGGTGTTGGGAGAGATGAGGAGGGGCGAGGTACATTTGGTGATGTTGGAAAAGATAAAGTCAAAGAAGGACCCGCATCAAGAAGGCAAAGGAAATAAGAGTAATCAGCGTAGCCCAGTCTCTGGAGAGAGGAAAGATCAGCTAATGATTGCGGGATAAGAGCAATGAAAAGAGGTCACTCTGGTCAACTTCACACTGCTACTGGCTTCGGAGGGGGTCACAGAACCATGAGCATCCTGGGGACCCAGGCAGGGCACATGGGCTCAGGATGCTGATGTGTGGTTCAACTCTGGCTGAGACAGGCACCCCACGGTACCATGGAGGAGATATTCAGGGGGCGTGGTATGCTGTGATGTCACATCTTTTATCCTGGAGACTAATCTGTGACACTGTTCATGTCTGCTGCTGGAATTTCCATCTTCTTTCTGTGGGACTTCACTCTAAGTGAAGAGACCAGAAACTTTCAGTGTGGGCACTGGGTGTGCAGTGGCCAAAGTCAACCAACATGTGCTCTGCCAATGGACTACAGGGGTGACAGAAAGAGAGAGGAAAACTAGATCCCAGACCTCCCAGATGGGACCAGTTACATTCCCATGTTGGCTCAGAGGTGGGGACAGATAACAATTATGCCTTGTCCAATTCCTACCACCCACTCAGCCCCTGCCTTGTCCTGGCCCTGTTGAGCTCAGTGCTGAGTACCCTGCCCCTCCTTCAGTCTGTGCAGCACTCACCCGAGGAAGATGAGGCAGAGCCCGAGAAGCAGGATCTTGACTGCCACCTCCATGATGGCCACCAGCACTACCTCTGCCATGGGCTCCGATTTCCCTGTAAGAAAGCTGGTGAGACTGAATTTCCCTACGAAAACAACACATACTGTTCATTTTTGGCCCCTTTACACTAGAATAAAGTCCTTGGGTCATTCTTTATCCCTCTCCCATCCCACACCTAAACTCTCCTGCCAGTGCACAGAAATAATGTAACTTTACCTTGTCCAAAATTCAACTGTTTTTCCCTCAACAACCTCCCCAGCATTTGTTATTGTTGATTTCTTGCTAATAGTCATTCTTGCCAGAGTGAGATGCAATCTCAGCATTGTTGTAATTTGCATCTCTTGAATGACCAATGATGTTGAACATTTTGTTGTTTGTACTTCATCTGAAAAGTGTATACTCATTTCCAATGCCTATTTTTTTCACTGGGTCTTTAAATCTGGGGGGTAAAATTGTTTTGAGTTCTTTATACATTCTAGATATTAGTACTTTGTTTGAGGAAGAACTGGGAAAACCTTTGTCCCACTCTGTGGGTTGTCTTTTCACTCTGTTGATGATTTATTTTGCTGTGCAAACGTTTTTTAATAAAATGAGATGTCAGTTGTTGATTCTTTGTAATATTTCCCATGAAATCAGAGTTCTGTCACAAAATCTTTGACTATACCAATGTCTTCAGGATTTCTACCTACTTTCTTCTCCAGTAGATTTAGTGCTTCTGTTATAATATTTAGATCACTGATTGATTTTTATTTTAGTTTAGTACAAGGTGAAAGGCATGGGTCTACATTTAGTCTTTGCTGTGTGGAAAGCCAGTTTTCCCAGCACCATTTATTAAAGAGGCTATGTTTCTTCCAGGAAAGGGCTTTGGACCCTTTGTCAAAGATAAGGTGACTGAGTGTGTTTGGCATTGTTTCTGCATCTTCTAATTTGTTCCATTGATCTTCAGGTCTGGTTTTTTTGCCAGTACCCAGTTGTCTTTCTCTACCCTTGGTGGGAGTGTAAAACTGGTACAACTGTGGTAGAAATCTGTGTGGAGATTCCTTGAATAACTAAAATGAGAGGTTCCATTTGACCCAGCTATTTCTCTTCTTGGTATTTTCCCAAAAGAATTAAAAGCATCAAAGCACACCCATGTTTATAGCAACACAGTTTGTCATAGCTAGATCTTGGAAACAGCCCAACTGCCCATCAACCAACAAATGGATAAAGAAGATGTGGCTATTTTATACAATGGAGTGCTAGTAAGCCATAAGAGGAATAAACTCAACACATGTCTCGGTAAAAGGGTGTACTTTGAGACCATACTCTTAAGTAAAATAAATTGAACACACCTGTGGAAATATCAAACTGTTTCTCTGGAGAAACCGAAAGTGTAAATGAGGACCAAAATGTATAATAGATACTGTGAAATAGGAAGAAAGTATTCAAACCAGAAGGGGAATGAGGG
This sequence comes from Dasyprocta punctata, assembly GCA_004363535.1. Classification (NCBI taxonomy): domain Eukaryota; kingdom Metazoa; phylum Chordata; class Mammalia; order Rodentia; family Dasyproctidae; genus Dasyprocta; species Dasyprocta punctata. The sequence goes on from RJWM01002795.1 coordinate 97,960, forward strand.
AAGTTAAGGGGAAAGGAAGGACAGGAAAAGAAACACAAACAAGAAAAGAACCAAAAAAATGAAAACAAATCTTTTGTAAATAAGGAGGGAGAGAGGGATTGAAGGAAGGGGTGAGGAATGACAAAACAAAAAGAAGAGTCAAGATATATCATTTACAAGTATAAATTACCTATGATGAATGTGATCATTATGCATACCTAAATTGTGCCAATACTTTAAATTAATTTAAAAAAGAAAGACAAAGTTTTCACATTAGTAAAAACTATGAAACTCTTTGTTCATCAATGGACAATATGAGGAATGATAAAAAAGAGAAATTCACTGTGCTGGAGAGGACATTTGCATACTATGGACGATAAAGCTCTATTATTCAGCTTAAAGAACAAGCTCTTGCAAATTAGGTAAAAAAAAAAATCCCAATGGCCCAATGAATACATGGGCATAGGATTTGAAGAAAATGTATCAGAAGAAAACACACAAATATTCAACAACCACAGGAAAACATTCTTATCATCCTTAATCATTGGTTTAGTGCAAATGGAAATCTCAGTGAGATGTGCTGGCACTGGGGGAGACATTCCACATTTCCACAAAAATTAATCTCTGAATTGCACATTCTAAAAATTAATCTCTAAATTATAATACCCAAGATTCAGGTCTCATATAGTCTCTTCGTAATTCTGCTCCTTGATATGTGCCCAAGGAAAATGAAAACACAGATGAATTTATTCCTAGCAGCATTATTTATAGCAGTTAAAAGGGAACATAACCCCACCATCCATCACATGACAAATACATGACCCAAATGGAGTCTGTCCCATACAACGGGATGCTATTGAAACTTGGAAAGGCACAAAGCACTCATCCTGGTGACACAGATGAATCTTGAAAACACTGTGCTGGGTGAAGTGACCAAGCATCAGAGGTAACAGTTTATGCGACTCTGCCTCTGCTCCATCTAAAACAGGCAAAGACTTAGAGGAGGAGGCCAGTGATCACCAGAAGAGAAGACCTGCTTTGCGGTGCAGGGTTTCTCTCTGGGGTGATGAATGTTCCGGAATTGCACAGTGGTGATGGCTTTTATACCTCACTATAAATGTGCAAAATCCAGGTTGTGGTCTGTTAAATGGATAGTGTTGACTTTAATGAATTTTATCTCAATAAAATCTATGGATGTAAAATTTAAAAGTATACACAGACAATGAATTTCACCAGCTGGTGGAAAAGATCCAAAAGTCCTCCACGGGGCTTAGGGCAGGATCAGTGGTCATTCTCAGTAATCTGTCCCTGGTTGAAGCACAGAAACAAAAAACAAAAATCCGAACCCAGCACTAAACCTCTTTGGTTGTTGAAGGCACACCCTCTCGGCTCTCTCTGTTGGGAGTGTCACTGTGCCCAGCCTTCCTGGAGGACCCCTTGGCCGCATGTATCAGAGCAAGAAGAAACGCATGACCCCGCTGCCTTTGCATTTAGGTCCCCATAGATAACAGCACTGCTCATCTGACCCTTCCACTGGTGCAGTGAAATGAGGCCCCTGACTGGTCATTGGCAGAAGACGCCCACGACATTAGGGTCCTCATGCAGTGTGCACCACAGGCAGGAAGCACCAGGAGCATCTGTGCTACTGACCTCCCCTGACCTCTCTGACCTCAGGGGACTGACCAGGGCTCGGCGCGGCATAAGCGGTCGGGGTCACTCCTGGGGAAGGGACTGAGCTTCTGAGGACAGACCACCGTGTGTTCTGATCGTTTCCCTGTGTGGCTCTGTTTCCCTCCACAAGTGCTTGGGTCTATGTTACAGGGGCATCCAGGTGACGGACGAAGGACACGGAAAGTCTGGTTCTGCTGGGTGAAGTTCCCCCTCCGTGGTGTCTGAGGGAAGGAGGGCTGGGTAAGGACAAGCGCTCAAAGGGACCACTGGTGCTGTGTGTGGGGAGGAGACACTGGGTTTGCCCCAGGCATCTCTGTCACTGGGGTGTGCCCAGGGTGCCGAAGGACGCAGCCCTCCACTAGCCGAAGAGGCCCTCCCCCAGCCCCAGGGAGGCCCCTCTCTACCTGGGCCAGCTCCTGTGGAGACACAAACTGTAAAGTTCATTAAAGCATCAGGAAGAGGAAGAGGTTTGTTTTACACTTGAGTGGGGCTGAGGGGTGAGCTCAGGCAGCACCCCTCGTTCCCACCCCGGAAATCCCACAGAGGGGGACCTTCCAGGTGCTGGCTCAGCCAGGCCTCCAGCACACAGAACCATGGGTCTCAACACCGGCCCTCCTGGCCTTCACACACATGCCCAGGGACCTGGGCCACCTGGGACAGCACTTACCAGTGACATTGAGCTGGACGTTCCTCTGCACAGTCACACCCACTGCAGGGAGCATCACCTGGCAAGTGAGTTTGGTGCCATGGTCCTGGGGCCGGGGGCTCAGGGTGAGCACAGAGGAGCGGTTGGTCCTGGGCCCCAGGGAGTTGAGGGCAGTTGACGTCCAGGAGAAGATGGGGGGCGTCCCCTCCTCACAGGCCCAGGGCACAGAGCAGGTCAGGTTGCTGGGGTGGCCGGGCACCAGGGTCCCCAGGATGAGGATATCGGGGGTGTGGGTCACGGCTGGAGAGGAGAGGGGACGGGGGTCAGGAGGGCGGGTCCAAGGTGCAGACCTGAGAGAAGCCCGTGCCCAACCCAGCCCCTCCTGAGGTCCTAAGACTTGAACCCAATCCTTCCTACCAGCGTCCATCCCAGCCACCTGCAGAGGCCCCCACAACCTGTGCCTGGTGCCCAGGCCTTACCTGTCACTTCCACAGAGACCTGGTCTGCACAGAAATTCCATTGTAGACTTTCCCCTTCCACCCGGAAGAAGTATGAACCACTGTCACCCCTCTGTGCATCTGTGATGTGCAGGGAGCAGTTCCTGGTCTGTGGGTCCAGAAGGAGGTGGAACCGGCCCCGAGTCCCCTCCTGCACTGGTCGCTGTGGGTCGTTGGTGGCCACTGGGGAGCTGGAACGTGTGTTGGCCCCTTTTTGAAACCAGCAGCCAGAGACAGAGCTGGTCTTGGAGCTCGCTGCAGACTCGGGGAACCTGCAGGACACGAGGACACACTGACCCTCCTGTACGGTCACCGATGGTGACACTTCCAGTCTGTAGTTCCGACTGAGAGGTGAGCACTCAGAGGGTAAAGGAGGCTCAGCATTTCGCAGTCCCCATGGCCTCGCTCCCTGTGCCCACTCCCCTGTCCACAGCAGCAGCAGCAGCAGGGGCAGCAGGGGCAGCAGCATCTCAGAACCGGAGGTCCCTGGGCTCCTGTGAGGGAGCAGAGAGGGAGCGGTGTGCAGGGAAGTGCTGTGTGACCCGCGGAAGCCGGGGTGGAGCATGAGCCCTTGGGGCTTCACAGAAGAGGAACTCAGACCCACACCAGGAGGAGCGGTCCCATTACCCAGGGTGGATGGAAGCACAGAGACTGCCCAGAGGACACGCAGGAGCAGGGGCCGCGTCCCGGGCCCACCTTGGAAGCTTGTTTGAGCCCTGGGCTTGTGCCAGGACCCTGGGGACCCCTGAGGCAGGTGTCATGAGTGAGGGTGAGGCTGCCTAACTCCCGCCTGGCCCGGCCAATGCACAGCCTGTCCTATGTCCGCGGGTGGGTGGTGAGGAATAAAGGATTCTGAGTGCGCTGTGTGTCTGGGGGAGAAGAAAGGCAGAGGGGTCCTGGGCATAGCACAGGCCACAGCTACCTGCTCATTCCCTTGGCAAACGTGCAGTGAGCTGGGTGCAAGAGCACAGGGGATAAAACCGAGCTCACCCTAAGTTGCCCCCATGCAGGAGCCTCAGGGCCAGGAGCATGTTAGTGTCATTTTAAAACAGGAGCAAGAAATGGTTTTCCCAGGTCAGTGCACTGCTTCCCAAGTGCAGCATCCCCAGAATCTGAATCTGGCAGCGTCCTCACGTGACATAGAGAGTGCAGGAGCCCTGCGACAGTGCGGGAGACCCTTCCTCTCCACCGATGCCGGGAGTGATGCAGGGAGTCTCAGTCTGTGCTCATCACACAGATGAGCTCTTCCTTTCACGGAGTAAATCTAGGCCTGGGGTGTAGTTCAGCTACATAAGTGCCTTCCTGGCAAGCACAAGGTCCTGAGTTCAATGCTTGGTACCAAAACAAAACAAAACAAAAAAAAAACAAAAAAAAAACTACCTCACATTTATGTAGTGAATCTGCTTCTCATAGGCAAATGTGCCTCAGAAGACGTGTATATTCAGACGATCTGAAGGGATAGCAGAGGTGAAATTAATTTTTGCTTCCGCTCACGTGGTTTTCTGTCTCCCTCACTGAGTCTTTCCCAGGGAATCAGGCTCTGTTCCCCCTGTGTGTGTCACACAGCAGGAGGTCACTGGCATACCAGGATGTGGAGAGCAGGGAAAGATGGTGAAAGGAGATGAGGCTCAGGACACACGGGGGCGCAGAGGATCCCAGGCGGCTCTGAGGGCAGAGCAGGGCCCCACAAACACAGGCCTTGAACGCTGAAGCCCATCACTGTTGTCTTCTGAGTAAGAAGATCTTGCAGATGTGACTAAGAGAATCTCCTTGACCAGCAGGGTTTATCCTGGGTCATCCAGTTGGCCCCTAAATCCAGTCACAGTGTCCTCATCCTGGGGCAGCAGAGGGAGAGTAGGGGCATGTGAAGGGGGAGGAGACCGCATGACCACGGATGTTGAAAGTGGGGTGACAGGGCCAGGGGTCAAGGGGAACATCAGACTCAACACGCTGAGAGCTGCCCAGTGGGGAACCCAGGCCACGGAGTCTGGGGGGAAGGCTTCCCATGGAACCCTTATTTCTGACCCAGGGAGACGAACTTCAGAAATAGGAGAGAGTAAATATATTCATTTCAGACATCATGCAGAATCAATTAAAGATCATCATCCAGGGAGGATTGCTTCAGAGAAAGTGACACCGCAACAACACACCCACACTTACACACACGGGCACGTGCATAGAGGACAGGTATGCCTCCTAGACAAGGAGAGCCAGGTGGCTCTAGCGACGTGGATGACTTCAAGGACATTAGGCCATGTGAAATAATCTGTGCATAGAGATCCAGCGTTGCATTATGTCATTTTATGTCAATCTGAAAAGTTCGAAATCATAAAAGCAAGAGGAGATGAGTGCTAGGCAGAGGCTAGGAAGTGGGAGCGAGGGTGACAGTTTGGCAAAAGGCTAGAGTCAGAGTGAGACAGGAGGAGGAAGTTCTGGAGATTGGTACATAAGGAGGGGATTTGTGCTTTCACTGTTTGATCATTTTTTGATACCTATGCCTTGCAATCTGAGCAACTACCTTGAAGATGACAATATGCAATATATGAACCATGGTTAAACTCCTATCATTTTGTTTTCAATTCTGTATTGTTTTTATTCTTTTTTCATTTTAAAATTAAAAACTGGTGTATTGTATATTTCAGAATTGTTCACAGTAAATTTCTGAAAGTCCTCATCACAAAGCAACACAAAACAAATACTACCAAGTACAAAACAGTCTTTTGATTAATATAGGATGTGTTCGTTTTAAGTGCAGAGAAGTTGATGAACATGTGAGGTCATTCAAATATTAGCTTTCCTTAGCTTGGAACAGTATAAATATTGTCATGATTGATTGATTGTGTCAACTTGAGAAGTTTAGAAACTTAACTAAATCGGTTTAGCAATTCTACACCCTAGGGAGTAGAAGACCCACCCTAGGGCAGCTCGTCGCCTGGATGGTGTAAACAGGAAGGAGGAAGGACGAATGAGAGTCCATTCTTCTGAGAAGCTCCAGTCTTTGCCTTTAGCTTGGACGTCATCTCCTGGCTTCCAGTGCAGACTGTTCAGCTTTTGCCTGGGTTCTTTCAGTCTTCTGTATAGACTTTTCAGACTTCCATCACAGACCCATCGTCCTTGCATGGAACACTGCAGTGAGCTCCAGAACTTGAATTGAATCCTTGAGCCTCCAGCGAGCAGATACCCTCTGCATGCTTCCTCATCTGACTCTGTGGCTGACCATCGTAAGCCAATCTTATAATTTCTTATACAGTTGTATGTCTTGTGTTATATCTGTTTCTCTAGTAAAATCCTGACTAATACAGATTTTGGTACTGAGAGTGGGGTGGATTGTGATGGATTGACAACTGGTGGTCAGTTTAGCACCAGCTGTACTGAATCAGCCTGCTGCTGAGTGTGGATGGCCTACCTGCAGATCGTTGCCATCAACACAAAAAGGAAAATTGGAGAGGAAAAAGTGTTGTTTTATGGTGTTGTTGGTTCTTCTGTTGCCATTTGTTCTCCTGGAGGAGCTTGTCAGTCTTCTTTCTTGATATGAACTTGGCTGTTATCATTGTCAGAGAAGCTTGGACCTTGTCACCGGGAATGGCTGCAGTTCACTTTGGTGGAGCTCTGGTCCTCGCTCTAAGCTTCGTTTCCTGGCTCTGAAGGGGAAGATGGTGTTCTGTTTGATCTCTTGGAGAAGATTGTCATACTGGCTTCCTGATATGAACTCGGCAGTTCTCAGCAGTTCTCATCATGAGAGGAGCTCGGGACCTCATCGTCACTGAGGATGGCTGTAGTACTTTTCAAGGGAGCTCTGGTTCTTACTTTCAGCATCACTTCCTGGCTCCAGTGCAGAACCCTCAGCCTGCCCCATCCAAGTGTTGCCCTTGAGGTTCCTGGACTGAAGGACCACAAGAGAATGAGAAAATAAAGTAGAGACAAAGCTGGGGTCAGGTGGAGTCCTTACTCTCCTGGTGGGAGGAAACGAACTGCCCTCTCACTGTAGGGGTATTTATTTATTCCTTTTTAGCAATTTAATGTCATATGACACACCATTGTCCTAGCAACCCACTGTTCAGGTTGTTTTGGGGCTAGGTGTCCTCTAGGCTGAAGCAGCTTATTCACATAACTTGTCCCAGGTGCTCTTTGTTCTTGAGATGGCCATGCCCCAACCATGCACATGTGGTCAATTTCCAGATTCAGCCTAACGTCAGCCTATTGGCACAGATCCTTCATCCTACGGGCAAAGACTTTCTAGCTTCCACCGCTGACCTTTGGGCCTTCCCAGTGCAGATCCCTGAAACAGACTTGTGTGAGTCATTGTCGTGGGCTCTGTGTCCCCAGTTGGACTTGTGGAGGGCATTGTCATGGGCTCTGGGTCTTCAGATGGACTCATACTAGACATTGCCGTGGGATCCAGGTTCTCAGATGGATTCTTTTGGGGTTCTTTAGGGTGTGGACAGATTTCCTGCACTTTTTATTTGACTCTTTGGGTGCCTATTATAAAGTAATATTATAAAATATGTGTCCTTTATTAAATTATTTTCCTTGCAAGCCCTGACAACAGCCCTTCTCCACAGAATCAGGATCTCTCTCTCTCTCTCTCTCTCTCTCTCTCTGTCTCTCTCTCTCTCTCTCTGTGTGTCTCTGTCCCTCTCTCTATATATATATGCATATATATGTCTTTCTCTGTCTCTCTGTATGTTTCTGTCTCTGTCTGTCTGTCTGTCTGTCTCTCTCCGCATCAGCTGTACCCCAGAATCCATATTCTGTACCAGCCAGCACTTCCTTCTGCACTCAGGCACCCTCCTCTGAGAGCTTGGGCGTCCTCAGTTCCCCAAGCTCCTCCTCAGCCCGGAGTGCCTACTACACTGTGAAATAACAGGTTTATTATTACCCAGGCATGATGCGGCCAACAGACCAGCAGACAATGGCCATTAGAAAGATGAATTGTTACACAAGGGGAGCATCCCAGGAGCCCGCACAGGCCTGAGGTGAGGGGCAGCATGGGAGCAGACAGATGGGAGGTGTTATGATAGCTTCCACAGGAAAGGTGCCAGCATATTTAGCTGGTTTAAATAGTCTTGGTGTGTTCTGGGGCCCAGGGGTTGTGCCTGCTGTCGGTACCGGACTTGGGACGATCAGGGTGCGGTGTGTGACTTCCTGGGATGTGAAGCCAGATTGGCCTGGAGGGTTGGAGTTGAGCTCTGAGTTGCTTGGTTGGAATTGAAAAGCAAACTCCCAGGCACCATTCGCCATCTGTAGCTATTGGCCAGGTTTCTCAGAGGTCAGCAAGATGCAGATTCCAGAGCATCAACAGTGCAAAAAATAAGAAAATACAGTCTGCGCATAGGCCCGGGGATCTGAGGCCCAGCCCCCGCTGTCAGGTGATCGCCCTTTGCAGCTGGTGCTTCCTTCCCCAGAGGGAGCAGTGCAGCTCCACGTCCTGTGGGGGTCAGTGGGGTGGCTGAGACACCGAGCGTCCATTCATTTACCTGCACCCTTATGACTCCTTTCCATGCCAGCCCCTCTCCACACATCAAACCTATTCACATCATCTCAATCATTCTGAGCCTGATTCCAGCTCTGAAAACCCTATAAGAAGTTGTTTCCCTTGAGATTCTGTGAGTGGCAAAGGCACCTGCACTGTAAACCCCCCACCAGTGCTGGTGTGGAGGGTGTGAGCCCAGTGCTTTCTAGATTCCCCCTTCTGGATCAAACCTGTCCTCCTGGCCATTTCCTGAGGGTGGATGAGCAGCCCTGGGTCACAGCACAGTCAGTGCCCCTCTCCAGCTCTGTCCTGTTCTCTGGCTCCCAGCCTGATATCCTGAGCTCTACCAGCATCCCCAGACTCCAGTCTGGTCACCTCTTCATTGTGCCCACTCCACCCCACCCGGTCTACCTCCTGGGTTCCCGACCCCCAGGCTCATCCTGTCTGACTCATGCACTTGCTCTGGGCCTGACCCTATCTCTCCCCTGCCAGAAGCCCATGCATGGTTTTTAGATTCCATCCATCACCAGCAAGTCGCCCTGCATTCAAGGACCTTTCTGATCTCACCTCTGTTTCTGGTCTGCTTGCATCTGCTAATACGTTGTCGCCTGCAGCCATCCTGAACCTTTAACTCCCTTCATCCATTTGGCATGACAAACCAGCACCCTCTGAAACTCCAGTGTATTCTTTGGGGTTACCTAAACAAACAACAAATGAGATGTAGAGAGATATATAGAAGGAGACTTGTTATGAAGGACCCCTTCATACAATTGGAAACTGAGGAACTTCACAAACTGCTGTCCACAAGCTGGAGGCTGAAGAGAGATACTGGTATAAGTGCCAATCCAAACCCAAAGGCCTAAGGACCAGGAAGACCAATGGCTCAAGGAATAAGTCATCTGATGTATGAGCAAGAGAACATGAGTGTCCCATATCGATCAGAGACAGCAAATTTGTTCTTCCGGCATCTTTTTGTTCTACTAAGGTCCTTGACAGATTGGGCAATTCCTACCCTTCTTGACCCTTCTTGACTGAGTCTACCCATTCAACCACTGATTCCATCTGGAAACACCCTCATAGACATATGCAGAAGCAATGTGTTGTCATTATCCGGAACCTTAAGTCAGGTGTGTGACATAAAATTACCCATCACACCCAGGCTGCCACACCTTCCTGGGGCCATCTTTGCTAGCATCAATGCCCAGTGCAGGGGTGACATTTGCACCCTGAGGATGGAGTGTGACAGTGGCACCTCCTCTCCCTTGTGGGGGACAGAACAACGCACCAGCAGATTCCGTGTCGATGAAGCCTATTCCTTCTTCACTGAGGGCCCCTCCTTACTCTGCCTCACAGGGGAAGGGATAGGAAAGCTCTCTGGGCACTGACCTTTTTATAAGGCCACGAATCTCATTCATGAGGCTCCACTTCATGACCCAATCACCTCCCAAAGGCCCCAGCTCTGAAGAGCATCACCTTGGGGTTAGGAATTCCATGTAAGAAGTTTGGGAGTACCAAGCATGCAGGTCATCACAGTTACGTGCACAGGTGTGGCCTGACCCGGGTGGCAGGATGACTGTGTCAGGGCAGGGACTGGGAGGTATGGAGCCAACTGGGAACATCCCACCTGTCAAGGAATCAGGGAGGAGGCAAGAAGAGCCCTCCTTCCCTGCTCTTCCCCTTGGACATTTTGCTTCCTTAATGACCTGTGCCTGGGCAGAGTGACCTTCCCAAAGCTGCAATAGTTCCCCTCTCCTCGGAGGGCACAGAGCATGTCCAGTCTGCTCACTGTGCACAAAGGGGAGGGGCCAGACGAGACCACCCGCCCTTGTTTTTCCTCACTGCTCTATGGGCACTCACTGGCAGCTTACCTGATTGTTCCAGTGTGGGGAGCACCTCCGGGATGTGAGCAGAGTTTCAGGCATTTGCTACCAGCCCCAGCACAGAGCAGGTGCTCAGTCTGCAAAATGAATGAATGAATGAATGAATGAGTGCCTCCAGTGGTTGACCCAAGACCCTGCTCATCTTTTATGCCCCAAACATGCAACCTCCAATATTGCATACCTAGAGACACTGGCTGGCTCTACGGTCAGCTGCGGCTTTCCCAACCTGGGCATTGCGGACACGTAGGACCAGAGGACTCTTTCTTGTGGAGTTGTCCTGTGCATTGTGGGGTGTTCAGTTGCATCCCTGGCCTCTTTCCCCATCAGTGTGTAACCAGGTTAAATGTCTCGAGTCACTGAAAAACATCCAAGGGAGATGAAATTGCACCCAATTGGACAGAGTTCACAGTGACACTGTGACTTCCTCATGCTGGTCGGGCCCGGCCACTTTTTGGTGCAATCAAAGGTCACTTGCAGCTCCTTAGCCTGGGAAGAAGCACAGTGAGGACCTGGTGCCACAATCTCTCATGCCTCAGAGGACCTCAGAGGTCCCCGTCAGGCCCGGTGAAGACAGGACGGCCATCCTTGAAGCCCCCAAGGCCAACTGGACAAGATACAAGTTTCTGTCCAGACCCGGATATGGAAGGAAGTACCCAAGGCAGCAGCAGGATGTGGTGTCTGCTGCTTCCCTGGTGCTGTCTGTGCAGGCCTCGGGGCTCACTGGTCATGGGGTTTCTGTCCAGCTGCACAGAGGAACAACTCTGCCCACGCAATTCTGAGTTTCTGTTCCCTGAAATACTGAGATTTCTTGCTCTTCCCAGCTTCCCTGGGTCCCATGGTGCTTCGCAACCCCGCTCTTCCCTTCTGTGCTCACCTACAGGATCCCAGGAGCCTCCATGTCTGACATGCTGCTGCCTCTGCTGCTGCCCCTGCTGTGGGCGGGTGAGTGCGCGTAGGGAGAGGGGCTGGGGGATCTGCACAGAGCTGACTCTCGTCTCCCCCATAGGGTCTCTGGCTCAGTATCCAGGATACAGACTGCTCATGCCAAAGTCAGTGTCGGTGCAGGAGGGTCTGTGCGTCCTCGTGCCCTGCCAATTCTACTACCCCCGCTTTTCCTTCATGCCTGACTCTGTCACTGGCTCCTGGTTCAGGGAGGAGTCTGGTTCTCTCCCCGACTCTCCAGTGGCCACAAACAACCCACAACAGCAAGTGCAGAAGGAGGCTCGGGGCCGGTTCCACCTCCTCTGGGACACACAGACCAAGAACTGCTCCCTGCATATCAGGGATGCACAGAGAGGCGACAGTGGTTCGTACTTCTTTTATATGAACCCAGGAAGCTTTGGAAGGAATTTCTATTGGAATCGGGTCATCGTGTACGTCACAGGTAAGTCTCTAGCTCTAGTTTGGCCACCAGAGAAGGCAATGGTGGCCACAGAGCAGGGCTGAGACGGGTTGCCACCCTGGGAGGAGTTGAGGGTTGAGCACTGACAGCTCAGAGAGGAGCCAGGTCAGAGCTTGAGCTTCTCTTGGGGCTGTACCTTGGACCCTCGGTCCTGACCCCGCTGTCCTCTCTCCTCACCAGCCCTGAACCATACCCCCAACATCCTCATCCTAGGGGCTCTGGAGTCTGGCTGTCCTAGCAACCTGACCTGCACTGTGCCCTGGGCCTGTGCATGGGGGACGACCCCCATCTTCTCCTGGCTGGGGGCCTCTGTGTCCCACCTGAACCCCTCAGTCACCAACTCCTCAGTGCTCACCCTGAGCCCCCGGCCCCAGGACCATGGCACCAACCTCACCTGCCAGGTGATGTTCCCTGGAGCTGGTGTGACCGTGCAGAGGACCGTCCAGCTCAACGTCACCTGTGAGAACTGGGCCAGTAAGCCCAGGTCCCTGGGGGTGTGAGGGACCGCAGGACCAGGGCTGGGACTCAGGGTGGCTGTGTGCCAGATGGCTGGTTGAATTGGGGGCACAGATCCTGTCCTCTGTGTGTCTGTGACTTCTGGGGTGATGTTGGGGAATGCCATCTTATCTCACTCTTCACCCCAACTGAGGAAGGAAAAACCCTCTCTTCCTGCCCAGATTCTGCAAGGAGCTCCACAATTGCTATCTCCCTGGGAGTTGGCTCCGGTAGGGACGAACTTCCTTCGGGCTGGAGGGGAGGGGTGGGGCCCCTTCAGCTTAGGGCAGGACCAGGTCTCTCCTCAGCCTGGGGACAGCTGGGTGACAGAGTTCCCTTGCTGATGAACCTCAGCCCCTCCCCACGCACAGCCCCTTTAGCCTCCTGGAGCTCCTGCTGCACGCAGTCCTCACACCCGCCAGCTCCTGGGCGCAGCCACCAGCCTGCGTGAGACAGATCCACATTCACATAGTGCGAGCAGACTTTCTAGGCTCCTCCTCCACCTCCTGGTCCCACCTCCACTTCCTCCTTTCATTCCCCTCGTGGCTCTGACATCAGTACTGGTGGAAGGAAGTACAGCCACAGACACAGACACTCAGAACACACACAAACACACAGGGGTCGGTCCCCAGAAACTCAGTCCTGTCCTCACAAGTGACAAGCACCCACACAGGCTGTGCTGAGACTCAGTCTGTCCCCCCTGGGGACCAGAGAGGCCACAGATGTCGGGAGCACAGAGGACCCCTTCTCCATGGGAGGACCACTGGGCAGACAGCCGAGTCTCTGCAGGCATCTTCTGTCCATGCACGGTCACAGCAGTAGTTTCACTCTGCCGGAAAAACAGTTTTGTATCTACTTCCACACGTGTCTGTAGGTTGGTGGGAAATTCCTGAAAATAGTGCAGCTGGCCACATGTTCTTTCCCATTCTGGTTTTCTCTGAAGGGTGGACGAGTTACATTCCAGCAGTCAGGGCCGAGGGTGTGTTTTCATCCACCACATGTGCGCCTAGACCCTTTTGTTTTTCGGTGCCAGGGATTGAACCCGGGGCTATGCCGATGGTTACCACCGAGGCTCATCCCCCAGCCTCACAGAGAACCCTTTTGTTCTATGCAAGTGTTCGGTAAAACTGGCTACTTGCCTACAATTTTAAAAGTGTGTGTCTATGTTTTTATTGAGAAAAAAATGCATTCACATTCAATTCATCACTAACTGCTTTGACGTATACAAAGACTTGACCTTTTGTTATATTTACAAATGTGTACGACTATCACACTATGAAATTCCTGAACTTTTCAAAGCCTCCAGGTGAAAAAAGCCCCTCTGTGCACAAAGCAGTCACCTTCTCCTCCTCTGAGGAATGTGACTCACCCTGTCTCCGTGGAGCAGCCTACCCTGGATGTAGGGAAGAAGTAGGATCATCTAAACTGTGGCCTTACGCGGCTGGCTGCTTCACGTAGCACAGGGTTTAGAGTCATCCATGTAGTGTGAGTCAGGAACTCCTTCCTTTCTAAGACTCAGTAACAGCCATGGTTCACATAGACCTCGTTTTGCTCATCCATTTATCAAGTGATGGACCTTAGGGTTGTTTCCGCTTTTTGACTGCTATCAGTAATTCTTCTAGGAACATCAGTGTAAACGTTTTGTCTGAGCCGATAGATGTTTTCATTTCCCCTGAGCTCATAACCACTGGCAGAATTAAGGGGTGCTGCGGCACAGAGCATGAGGTTTTGAGGAAATGCGGACTGCATCCTGCAGAGCAGGCCCCACATTACCTACCCCCAGCCACCCTCAAAACACCCACATTCCATTCACAAGCTCTCCACGTCTTCCCAACATTCTTGTTTTCCTTTTCTCAAAAACTATAACCTGCCGGTGGGCATGAGGAGACATCTCATTGCCCTTTTGATTAGCGCTAACCTAAAATTAAGGATGATGGCGGTATCTTCACGTAGTTATTGGCCATTTGTAGATCTTCCTCAGAGGCATATTTTTCAAATCCGGTAAGCGTTTAATTGGGTCGGATGGGTTCCCTGTCATTTGATCTGTGAGGGTTCTCTCAGTGTGCAGAATATCAGACCTTTATCACAGCACACTGTGGGACTCGTTAGCATTTCCTCAAAGGCCTGCAAGTGTTACCTGTGGTTCCACAGAGTTGCCTTTTCACTCTCTTGATATCACCTATGGAAGAACAAAGTTTAAATCATTTTTTTTTCTTTTCTTGGGTATTGGGAATCAAACTCACAACCTAGTACTTGCCAGGCAGACACTTAGGCCGCTGAGCTATATCCCTGACTCTTTTTCTTTTCCTCTCCTCTGCTCTCCTCTCCTCCCCTCTCCTCTCCTCTCCTCTTCCCTTCCCTTCCTTTCCCTTCCTTTTTGTTTGATTTCTTTTTCTTTTGTTTCATTTTGTTTCTTTTCTTTTTTCTTTCTTTCCTTTCCTTTCTCTTTCTTTCTTTCTTTCTTTTGTACCAGAGATTGTACTCATGACCTCTCACAGGTGCACGTACCACTGAGCTATATCCCTGGTCTTCTGAGTTATATCCCCAGCCCCTAAATCTTTTTATAAAAGGAAAGTGATATTTTCTCTGCAATTGCAGAAAAGTTGGAGTGGGGGGTACAGAGGCCCAGCCTGACATGGTCTCTTATCCAGGGATAAGGAGAGGGCTAGAGGGTCCATATCTAAGAGCTTATGTGACAGGAGAGACTATGATTGTGCTTTAGCAGAAGAATCTGACCTCACCCACTTTCCTGCAGGGAAATCAGGGCCTATGGCAGACGTGGTGCTGGTGACTATTGTAGAGGTGATTGTCAAGACCCTGTTTCTTGGGCTCTGCCTCATCTTCCTCAGGTGAGTGCTGCCCAGGGATGGAGAAGAGGTGTGGGGAGGCCAGCCTGCCAGCCACTGAACCCCAGGCCCCTACTGCTGGGGCACCCAAAGGGGCCAAGAAATCTGGGCGCAGACAAGGGCTGAGTGGGTGATGAGAACTAAACAGGGGACAATCCTTCTTCCTCCAAATCTGTCTCAAGGTGGAGCCTGTCCCATCAAGATCTGGGGACTGGCGCTCTCTCTCTCTCTCTCTCTCTCCTCTTCCCTCTCCCCTCTCTGTTAGTCTCTCCTCCAGACTCTCAACAAGGCACAGGAAAGGTGACCGTTGTACTCTGTACCCAGAATACCCACACTGAAAATCTCCGGTCTCTTCACTCAGAATAAGATACCAAAGGAAGAAGGTGGCAGGGCCAAACGTGGACTTGGACACTGTCCTGAGCTAGGCTCTCAGGTGAGTGATGCAGCATCTCCGCACCCCACATCCCTTTAGCCACCTCCACCATGATGACCCCAGAACTCCCAGCTCAGCATGCACAAGGGTCAGCCCTTTACCATGCTGGCCCAGTTTCATTGCAGGGGTCCAATGATGTTCATGGGTGACCGGCCACAAATGTACAGCAGGACGAGGGAATGTTCACGCTGACCCCTTTATCTCCCTCATCCCACAAATCACTAACTGATCGTTCTTTCCTGCTATGCCTGACACAAGCCAATTCCCTTTCTCCATCCTGACCGTGGTCATTCCTGGGCTGCATCTCTTCTCTGGCCACTGAATTCACCTCACCCCTTCCTTATCTCTCCCATCAACAGCCTCCAGGATGTGTTTGCAGACACGGAAGTCGTCTACTTCCTGCACGGTCTGAACAGCCACGTGTCCTCTCCATGGGCAGAGACAGGAGAAAAACTATATTGGGGCTGGAGGCCCTGCATGAGCTATGCCCTGCCGGACTCTCCTTTTGAGCCTCGTCTCCATGCTCCACGAAGCTCACACCACAGCCAGCAGCCAGACCTCCCTGGACCCGAGCCTGCCTGTGCTGCTCCTGTCCTGAGACACCCTCCTTCCCTTCCTTCCCATCCAAATACTGATCACACTCCAGGCTCAAGTTACAATGTTGCTGAAGTGTGTGCACACATGCGCGTGATTGTGTGTGTGTCTGTCTGATTGTGTGTTTGTGTAATTCTTCAGCATCCTTTAGGTTAAGGCGATACTATGCATTTAATTCTTGAGTGACCTATGGAGGGCTGACATTCACCCATTCTGCATGGACTACTTTGGTAACTAGCACTGAGTCCCTACCGTGAACCAGTGTATTTGTACCAGAGATGGGTGTCGGAGGTGCCTCAGTACCCAGCATCCTACTCCCTGTCATCAAGAAGCCATTGTTCGAAAGGTCAGAGGAGCAGGAATAAAAAGAAATCAATAATAAAGTAAGACATATGGAATAGTGAATCATGTCTGCAGAAAAAGCATCCAGGGACAGAATCTAGTGACACTAGGGTTGGTCCTTGTGTCTGACCTCATGAGAGGTGATGCTTTGGCATACTTGAAGGTGTCAAAGCAGGTTCTATGTTTTTCTAAGAAGCAGTGTTTAAAGAGGAGAAGGGAGACGTGTGTGGCATTGTTCAGAGGCTGACAGCAATTGACTGAAAAAGAAGCCTGTAAAGCCGGGCATGGTGGCGCACGCCTTTAATCCCAGCACTCAGGAGGGTAAGGCAGTAGGATCATTGTGAGTTCGAGACCAGCCTGGGCTACAAAGTGAACTCAAGCCCAGCCTGAACTGCATAGTGAGACCCTGTCTCAAAAACTAGGGCCGGGGATTTAGCTCAGTGGCCTAAGCGCCCATCTGGCAGGTGTGAGGTTGTGAGTTCAATCCCCGGTACCAAAAAAAAGAAAAGAAGAAGAAGAAGCCTGTGCTTTAGGTCTGAGGAAGGCAGAAGGACAGGGACTCCCAGGGAGGAAGGTGCAGACCCTGGGGGCCCTGCAGGGTGAGGCAGAACCTATACGCTATGAGGGCACAGAGCCATGACTGGACTTTCACTTTACCAGGATCACCAAGGCTGCCGTGGTGAGAACAAGCCACAGCAGGTCTTGGCAGCAACTGAGAGAAGGATGTATTGCCTTTTTGTCACTGTGACAAACTTCCAGAGGTAAGTAATGTGCACAGCTGGAAATTGTACTTTGGCCTTAGTTTCAGTGGGTTCAATCTGCTGTCATTTGGCCCCTTAGCTTTGGGCATGGGGCACCCTGTTGTATCATGGCAGTGGACTGCCCTGAAGGTGGCCTGCTCACTTCTTGACAAGACGGTGCCAGACTCCCAATGTGCCCTTCTAGAAGATGCTTGCAGTGACCTAACACCCTCACGGTAGGTCCCACCTTCTAAAGGTTCTACCATCTCCCAGTTGCGCCACACACTGGGGACCAGGTTTTCAACACATGGGCTGCGGGGGAACATTGCAGACCCAAATTACAGCAAAGGGAAGGGGAAAGTGGCTCCTCCTAGGGGAGCAGACCAGCACACGTGTGGGGGTGAGGAAGTGAGACTGATGGTGTGGAGGGTCAGGCTGACAGGGTCTCTTTTTTATCTCACTAGTACATGTGGTGGTGTGTAACGATTACACTTGTCTTGAGGAATCAGTACAGGCACAGCACAGATCAATCATGTTTGATCCCCTCTCACCTTCCTCTTTCACAGGTCCCCTTTTCCTGCTAGAGAGGGCTACTTCCCTGTTTCCCATCAAGTTTCCTTTATTTTGTTCTTTACAGTATTTATAAAATGCGTTTCTCATATAAGACAAAGCACGTGATTGTAAAGCTTCTGAGTCTGATTTTATTTTGCTTAGCAGTATGATCTCAGGGCGCATTCATTTTCCTACAGATGACTCAAGTTTATGGCCGAGAAATTCTCCCCCGTATGTATATACCACATTTTCTTTATGCATTCGACCATCCATAGGCATCCAGGCTGCTTCAATTGTTTAGTTATTGTGACTTGTGCTGCTACACCCGAATTTGCATGGATCACTGTATTACGATGACTTCAACTCCTTCAGGAAGATACCCAGCAGAGATATCCTGGGAGAAATGCAGTTTCTATATTTAGGATTTTTTTTTTAGTAATCTCCACAATGATTTTGATAGTGGTTGTACTAGTTTGTGTTCTTATCAACAATGTAGAAGAGTTCTTTTTCAGTCACGCCCTTGCCAGTGTCTGTTGGTTTTTGAGTCTTTGATGGCAGCCATTCTTCCTGGAGTAATATGAAATTTCAGTGCTGTTTTGATTTCCATTTTCTAATGACCAAAACTGCTGAGCACTTTTTTCCATCCATTTATAGGCCACTGAACTTCTTCTTTTGTGACGTGTCTATGCATTTCAACTGCCCACTGTTTGATGGGGACTTTTGCTTTTTGTGATCTAATGTTTTGAGTGCTTTACATATTCTAAGTATTACCCTCTATAAAAAGAGTAGCTGCTGAATTTTTCCTATTCTGTGTGCTTTCTCTGAACTCTGTTGGTCTGCAGAAGTTTTTCAGTTGGACATAATCCCTCATATTGATTCTTGTAATTATTTCTTGTACAATTGGGATTCTGCTCCAGAAATTCTTGCCTATGCCCATGTCTTCAAGTATTTTATCTCCCAACAGATTCAGTGTTTTTGTTTTTATGAACCATTTTGATTTGGTTTTAGTGAAGAGAGAGAAACATGGGCCTAAATTTATTCTTTGTGTGAGTGACTAGTTTTCCCAGCATCGTTTGTTAAAGAGGTTGTCTTTTCTCGACATTTATTTAGCTCCTTTATCATAGATCCCATGGCAAAGGTCCATGAAACTGTTTCTGTGTCTTCTAGTTCATTGGTTCCATGTCTATTTTGTGTAGTACTACCCTATTTTTATTGCCATAGCTTAGTAGTATATCTTGAAATCCAGGATTGTGATGCCTCCCATTTTACTCTTTTGCACAGGAGTGCATTGAATACTCTGGATCTCTTCTGGATTCATGTAAATTTTGGGATTTCTTTTCTGGTTTTGTGAAGAATGCTATTATCACTTTTGGTAAGGTGGCTACTTTGACAGTATCCTGGAGCAGGGAATGTCTTTCCATCTTCTATCATCCTCTTCAGTCTCTTCCTCCAGAGGACTATAGTTTTCGTTAGGGAGGCCTGTGTCTCCTTGGTTAGGTTGACTCCTAGAAATTTAATTCTCTTTGGAGATAATGTGAATGGGATTATTTTCCTGATTTCTTTCTCAGTAGGTTCATTACTGGTATACCCAAACACAATAGAATTAGAAGTGCTGATTTTAGATCTTGCTGCTTTGATTAATTTGCTTTTTAGCTCTAAAATTATTCTGTTTGAGGTTTTTGAGTCTTCTACGAAAGGGGTCATATCATTCACAAAGTTTGAGTTCCTCGTTTCCTATTTATATCCTTTTTGTGTCTTTCTCTTGCCTGACAGCTCTGGCTAAAGTTTTGAGTTTTATATTGAAAAGGAGTGGTGACTGTGTGCACACTTGTCTGGTCCCTGATTTTAGAGTTTTCCCATATTTAGTATGCTGTTGGCCTGAATTTGTCATAAATAGCTTTTATTAGTTTGAGGTAAAGTTCTTCTATATCTATTTTCATCAGTTTTTTTTCCCATGAATGGTAGTTGGATTTTATCAAAGGGTTTTTCTACATTTGTTGAGATGATAATGTCTTTTTAATCCTAACTTCTATTTTTATGGTTGTCTTAGTTACTTTTCTTGTCCCTAACACAAAATGTAGTACCTGACACCTGCAATTTAAAGCAGAAAGGTGTAGTTTGGCTTACAGTTTTAGAGGTTTCAGTCCATGATCTGCTGGCTCCAGAGAGGCAAGGGTCATGGCAGAAATATGACAGAAGACAGTTGCTCACAGCATAGAAGCATAAAGCAGCGAGTGATCAAGGGAGCAGGGAGAAAAGCAGGGCAATCCTTCTAGGTCACATTTCCAGAGATCCACCTCCAACCAGACTTCACCTTCCAACATCACATTTAGTCATAAACTCATCAGTGGGCTGATCAACTGATAAGCATCATACTCCCAGGATTCAATCACCTCACAAAAGCCCCATTTATGAGTGCATGAGAATTTTGGGGGGAGGCACACCTAGACCTAAACTCTAACAATGGTGTATTACATTTATTGATTTACATGTGCTAAACATTCTTGCATCCCTGGAATAAAGACAACTTGGTCATGATGTATGATCTTTATAATTCATTGATGATATCAACCTATAACTTTCTTTTTGGCTCAGTCCTTCTCCACTTGGCATCAGGGTAATGTGGGTTTTGAGAAACAAGTTGGACCATGTTGTTTCAATTTTATGAAACAGTTTCAGAAGTACCAAAGTTCTTATCTGAAGTTCTAATGAAAGTCACTGTTGAATCCATCAGATTCTGGACTTTTCTTAGTTGGTAGAGTTACTATTTCTGCCTCAATTTCACTGCCCATTATTGATCTATTCAGGGTTTTTATATCTTCTTCAGTTGATTTTGGTAAGTCATATCTGTCTAAGAATTTATCTATTTCTTCCAGATTTTCCAATTTATTATAATATATTTCCAAATAGTTTTTTTAAATCCTCTTGAGTTCAGTTACGTCCTTTGATTTCATAATTTTCATTTCTGATTACATTGATATAGGCCTTTTCCTTCCTTTTCTGACAAGTCTATTGTTATGGCTTATATCTAGGTGTCCCTCCAAAGCCTCATGCAGTCATAGGTGGGGCTTTTCACAGGTGGCTGGATCTACAGTGTGTGATACCAGGATCAAGGGTGTGTGACTACTAAATCAGTCCACTGATTGGTTTGGCATAGTTCTGGGAGTGGGTAATGGGAGGGTCCTTCCTGGGTGTGAGGGCTCTCTGTCCTAAGGGCTCATAGCCTGGACAGAATTCAAAGCACAGAAAGAGGGTTGCTGTGGTCCTTGTCACATGCTGCCTGATGCTTTTGTTGCTCCTGCCTTCTGCATTCCAAGCCAGGAACTGTTTTCCTCTTTTCTGTGATGTCCCTCTGCTATGCCACCGTACCTTGGAACAGCCGGCTGTGGACTGAAACCTCTACACACTGTGACCCAAAAGAAACCTTTCTTCCTTTAACTTTAGGAGTTGGGTATTTTCTCTCAGAAATGAAAAAATTAAGACATCTCTCCAGAGTTTATTGATGTTATTTATCCTTACAAGGTAGCAATTCTTCAATTCATTGATCTTTTGCATTGTTTTTTAGTCACAATTTAATTGATTTGTGTTCTGATATTTATAATTTTTTTCTTCTCCAAGGTTTAGATTTCGATTACCCTTGGTTTTCTAGGACCTTAAGATGCATCACTGTTATTAGTTGGTGATATTCTATGTTTTTAAGGCAGGCACTCAGAGGTATAAACTGTCCTCTTTGAACAACTTTCATTGTGTGGCACAGGTATTGGTATGTTGCACTGCCGTTGTCATTATTTGATCTAAGAATTTTTTTAATTTCTCCCCT
This sequence comes from Dasyprocta punctata, assembly GCA_004363535.1. NCBI lineage: Eukaryota > Metazoa > Chordata > Mammalia > Rodentia > Dasyproctidae > Dasyprocta > Dasyprocta punctata. Next base: position 119,330 of record RJWM01002795.1, read on the forward strand.
TATTTCTTCTGTTACCCATTGAATGTTCAGGAAATTATTATTTAATCTCTATGTGTTTGTGTAGTTTTCTTGGTTTCTTTTGCTGTTGATTTCTAGTTTCATTCTGCTGTGATTTGGTAGAATGCAAGAGATTATTTCAATTGTTTTGTACTTAATAAATGTTGTGATGGCCTAAACATGGTCTATCTTAGAGAAAGTTCTATGGGCTGCTGAATAGAATATGTTCTACTGTTGTTGGATGAAACACTCTATAGATATTTTGTTCAATGGTGTCGTCCAACTCTGACATATTTATTGATTTTTTTGTGGCTGACCCATTTGTGAGACTAGGGCATTAATCCCCACACTATGCCTGTATTGATGTATATATGTTCTTTTATCTCAATATGTTTTTGTTTTACGAAATAAGGTGCACCAGCATTTGGTGCCTATATATCTACAAATGTTATCTCTTTCTGCTGAATGGTTTCTCTACCAATAAGTGGCCTTCTATATGTGTTTTGGGGATGTGATGTGTCTCTTACAGGCATCATAAAGTTGAGTTTTGTTTCTTGGTTCAATCTGCCAGTCTGTCTTTTGATTGGAAAGTTAAAACCATTTACAGTGAGCATTATTACTGACAGGTATTTATGAATTCCTGTCCCTGGGTTAGTTTTTAAGTGATGATACCTTTTTATTTTTTATTTAACTATTCTCCAAATTAAATGTATTCTTCCCTTTGGGCTCTTTCATGGTGTTGCTTCACTGTCTCTGATTAGAATCCCTTGAGTATTTTCTGCAATGCTGATTTGGTGGTCATGAGTTTCTTTAGATTCTCTGTGTCATGGAGGTTTTTATTTCTCCATCAATTTTGAAATATCATTTGGCAGGATGTGATAACTTGGGTTGGTGATTGCTTTGTTTTAGGGCTTGGAAAACTTCACCCCAAGCTTTCCTGGCATTTAGTTGAGAAATTTGCTTTTTTTTTTTTTTTGCACCGGGGATTGAACTCACAACCTCGCACTGGTCAGACAGGCACTTAAGTTACTGAGCCAAACTCCCAGCCCTGGTTTTTTGAGGCAGGGTTGCACTGTGTAGCTCAGGCCGGGCTTGCACTCTCATTGTAGCCCAAGCCGGCCTCGAACTCACAACGCTCCTCCTACCTCAGCCTCCCGAGTGCTGGGATTAAAGGCGTGCGCCACCTTGCCCGGCTGAGAAATTTGCTATTATAGGTTTCCATTCACAAGTTGCATCACTTTTTGTTTAATGGTTTTTAGTATTTTCTTTGCTCTGAGTCTCTGGGGTTTTGACTAGGATGTGTTGTGGAGAGGTTCTTTTCTGGTTGTGTCTGTTAGGGGTGCAGAGGGAGAGCTCAACAGCATTTGCACTGTTCCAGTGTCTTTTCTCCAGCCACAGCTCCCACTAGTCACAGCCACTACAGTCTCTGTGATTCTCACTGCCTCACAGATCGCTGGATCCCTAGTTCTGGGTCCCTAAGAGGACTGTGTCCTTTGCTCCTCTGTTCCTGGAGCTCCCCAATCCTAACACAGTCACTGCCTTCTGAGTGTGATTCTCTGGCTTTTGCTTTCCTTAGTATGCTGATCTGGAGAGACCTTCACTTCAGAATACCTCACTTGCTGGGCTCCGTTCTCCAAATGGGAGGAGAGTTAGGCCAGGTGGGCACTGGGTGCTGGCTTCTAGACTGGGCACCAGTCCACTACTGCACTTGGTTTCTTCTTTCGAGGGTATTTTCACTTTGCTCAAGAAGGTGTGTTCACTGGATCTGGGCTGTGAGCAATGTCAGGATTCAGAAGCAACTGCTCCCTGCTCTGCACACCCCTGTTCCTGGATCTCATGGACTTCACCAGGTTGCTCTCCTGTTGGATTTTCCTTTTTCCCTGCTCTGAGTACCTGCAGGCCTTGGTGAGCTGATGACAAGCATCTTCTGAGTGTTGCTGCCCTGATCCCACCATGATGCTTCTCTACCTGACAGTTTCTAAAGGTTGTGGTCACTAAGGAAAAGAGGATACCATGGACAGTGCCAGAATGTGTCAGTGAGCAACTGGGAGGAAGGCAGCCTGTTCCAAAGAAGAACAGTGTTTTAAGGAAGGATAGTAACTTAGAGAAGCCTTTTGAAACCCACATGGGAATCCAGGCAGTGAGCCAGATACAGAAGTGGAGAGAGAGGACAGTCCAGGCCGCAGTGTCACAGAGCACAGCTAGTGTGAAGGAGCCCCAGGGGAGGCGAGAAGAGGTGACCACATGTGGAGAAGAGGAAACACACTTATCATCCATGACCTTTACATCAGCAGTTTCTCTTTGTCTATTAATTGCAATAATTTTGGGGGGTTGCCTTTAGATATTTGTAGGAAATATTCCTGGCCTATTGAGTTCTAATTAACTAATAAAATTTTAGACACCTTTAGTATACAATGTGATTTTTGTGACTATTCACCTTGGTAGTTTGTAACCATCATGATTAATGTCACTATCTTATGGACAAATAGAAACTGCATGTGATGGTGTGAAATATATTTGCACTGTTCCATGCTAAGGAAAGCTACCATTTGAATGACATCACATATTCACCAACATGCCTGTTACTTAAAAGACTGTTTTAGATCCAGAAGTATTTGACTTTTGTTGCTTCATGATGAGAACTTTTGGAAACATACTCTATTAGCAATTTGGAAATTTGCAATACATCATACTAACTATAGCCACCATTATGTACATCTCCAGAGCTGACTCCTCCTTTACACCCTTTGATCAGCCTCTCAGCCTTGCTGCTACGCCAAGCCTCTGCACCCCCCACAACTTTCTCCTTTTGCCTTTGTGAGTTTGATTTTTCAGATTTCAAATCTGAAAAAGAATATAAATTTGTCACCCTATACCTGGTTTATTTCACTTCATATAATGTCTTCTGATTAAACCATCCTTGTGGTTTAATATGGAAGGCTTTCCTTCCTTTCTAACTACGCAATATTCCACTTTGCCTATGTGTGTTGTGTGTGTGTGCGCCGTGTCACCGTTTCTGATTCAGTCACCCATGCATGGTGACATTTAGTTCACTTTGCACCTTGCCTATTATGGACAATGCTACAGTAGACATAGGAATTCTGGTTTGTCTCTCAGATGTGGATTTCATTTTCTCGACCATCCACATGTCCAGAAATGGGATTGGCAGATCATATGGTAGTTTTGTTTTTAGTTTTGGAGCTGTCGCCATACTGTTTTCCACAATTTCTGCTCTAATTCATAGGCAAAAGCAGTAGAATGGTGATTCTTCTATCAGGGGCAGAAGAAATAAAAGGATAGCTTTTAATTGGTTTCCCTCTGGGATATTGAAGAAGTATGGAGATCAGTGGTGATGATGGCTGTATGACAGTGTGAGTGGTTAATGCAGTTGAATGACCTGCATGTCTAAAAGGATTGGAAGGGTACAGTTTGTGCACATTTTACCACAGCAACAGCAAAATA